>JAOTQE010076085.1:0-16280 GCA_025631205.1 Nesometra sesokonis
CTATTCTCAAGTTTATAACTTTGATGTTACTTTAATATGAGCAAGTTAATTTCAAAATTAATGGTGATGATTTTTTGATCATTTTTGAGTGACAATACATCTTTAATGAAATAGGTTCTTGAGTTTGAGTCGAGCGTCATGACGGTGGCAAGCAAAGATAACCATGGGTCAAAAAATGCGAATTCGCTCGTTCGCGACCCTTATCAGCCGCGTGCGTTTATTTCGATGCGGGATTTACTTCTTGACGTCATTTGCGCCCAGTGTGTACAGGCTTTTTATTTTACCAGACTCGTAAAAATCCGTTCATTATTTCATTTAAACTACCTAAAAATATTTTGGTAGGTACAAGCAATTTGAAATACCAGCATTAAATCTATTTTGATGAGTGTTATGAGTAATCTTCGGATTTATCAGGATTATAATTTCATTGGAATTAGGATTAATCAATAAGATATGTATCGCCTAAGCACAGCATTTTTTGAAACCGTCGGTCGGTCGTTTGGGAATTATTATAAAGGACCCTTTTATTTATGTATTTTTTTCAATTTTATTCCTTTGTAATGTATTCGTATAGGATATTTCTGGAATAACTTCCTGCATTCCTTACAGTTTTTCAGGATAAAAACTAGCAAAAAAATTGTGAATTTCAAAATTAACAATAAAAAAGTCAATCCTGATTTTCGAGAGTTTGGGTCTGTCGGTGTTTCGAAACACAATTATTTTTTTCTTAAGTTTTATAAAATGCCTTTGAGGCTACCGGGCTATATCGCAAAACAAAATTTATCTCATCGGATAAATACAAATAAAGGCCCGTTTATAATCGACGTTAACTATCAACGACAATAGATAAAAAACTTATTCCTTAGAAATTACAAAACGAAGTAGAGATTTTTATTGCTAGACCGTTTTAATCACAATTTAACATGTATTTTATGAAAAATTTTCTACAAATGACGTCATCATCAGTACTAAAAACTCGTTAAAATCGTTTACCTTCAACGATTTTATCGTTTTTGTTGATTATGACGTAATTTTATTTGACTTGTGAAAATAATGTTTTTACTGTATACACAATGAAGGTCTTACCTCGTAGTTAAAAATACATCTCAAGTTTCTTGTTTCTATGGAAACAACTTATTTTTATCCGTTTATTGTGGATCGTTAAACAGGCATTTAATTTGTTTAAATTTTAGATTATAAAACGATTAAATTAACTCAAATACGACAAATAGAATAAATCGGAAAGTTCCACTAATCAACTTCAAATAAGGATAATACAAGTGGCGGCGTCAGGATTGACGGCAGGACAATGCCCCCGACAGGGAGGGCGCCCCCGACAGGGAGGGCAAGCCTGAGGTGGGCGTGTTCCCGGTTTTCAATTTGACAAGAAAAAAGACGATATTTGCCGTATTTTGCGTGCCTTTTTAGGCCGTTTGGTATGTTGTAGGCTCGACTGTATCTACAAAGCTCTCTGGGAAATCTTTAAATTCTCCCCAACGGGGGGGGGGGACGTCCCCGACAAGGGGCGCTAGCACCCCCCCCCCAGTAGCCCCGCCACTGCACTGTATAATACATAATTCCATATGTTGACATAAATTATGATGACATAATTTATGTCGAATATTGAATCGTGATACAAATAAAATAAACTCATATAATTTTTGTTATGAAAACCATAGGTTACCTCATATCGGACAGTCGATAGTCGTTTAAAGTAATTCTCACTCTTTCAATAGTGGAAATGTACATTATAGTGACTACTTTTGTAATTAAATAGCCTACATTTATTAAAAGTATTAAAATTACTTCATTAGGAGTAAATTTTCATTCTATGAGTATGGAAGGAAAGAGAACAGTAGACAGAAGAAGGAAACAAAAGTCCATTTTGAACATGGAACGATGTAAGAAAGCGCAACAACAGTTCAATGGCGGAACTAAACCTCAAACACATAAACAGAACTGCGTTACTGCAGATTAGTAGTGATGATGATGATTCCGAATTGTTTTATAATGTAAGGAGTTATTTATCGCAGCCGTCATTGACACTCTACATCTGTATGCTAGTTGGTGGAAATATCCTTTTTAAGTGTCATAATTAATCCACTACATTAGTCCCACTCTAAAAGTAATCCCAAATAAGAAAGGTAACCCATGGTTAGTGTTACGGTATGCATCAGTATTTACTGCAGATTTAATTTGATAGATTAAAGCACATATCTATTCAATTACAAAAATTATTCCTATCTAGATGAGCTCCGACTCTATGTAATCATAAATTATTTAGCTACCGTTTACATACAGTCTGAAGAAAGGTGCGTTATTTTATTAAATAACCAAATGAACTATATATTGCCCTCATTTTTTTATTTTTAAATTGGTTTTAATCGACCGGTAGTTAACCAATGGGCAAAACGTTTTACTCGTAACATTTAATGAAATTGAAACACAGGTTTAGGTCCACTTTGGGACATCACAAAAAACGTTTTTCGACCATTTGTTATTTTCTTCTTAAACTCAATTATGTTGTCATTCTATAGGCGTATGGGCCGATTGGGAAAAAAATGGTTCACTTGTACAGTAACCTGGAATGAAATTATCGCGCTATTGCAATTCCCCTTTGTGACTGGAAAAAATGTTCGAAATTAATAAAGTGCCCTCTAAATTTTTAGAACATCACCAAAAAAAAAAAAAGAGATTCGTATGGTAGTTATAGAGTAGACTTGCTCCAAGTCTGTATATTATATTTATTGTAAGATTTAATCAAGTGCGCCACCAACGGATGATAAAGTTTTAGTGGTGTGAGGTTTGTCGTTAATATATTTATTTAAACATCAGAAAGGTATGACGATCCACCTGCTATGGAACTCAATGGGTGCCTTTTAATCGTCTTTCACGAATTAAACCGAATCACCGTCTTGAACCAAGACTAGTTATAGAGATACTGACCAAAGTTTTCTGTATTAACAAGAGTTGTACAAACATTTGCATTTGTATTTCCTCAAGAACTTCGACACAATCACAATGTGGGACAACAAATTATTCCTAATTAATAGATTACGAATTAAAATATTTGAGCATTGAGGAAATAATTTAGATGACCTCCATAGAAGTGACAAACTGACCATTCATATGCCTTGTTTATGCATGAGTGACCACATATAAAATTAGGGATACGAACTAAGTTGAGCCTTTGAATATGAGTGGCTATGTTTCTTTACGGGTGAGTGGTTTTTGCAAGGCGAGATCCGTCAATTGAAGCTTATCGACAGAGAAGAATGCGAGAACTTAATTAATTTTAATTTTTGCAATTCTCACAAAAGTTCAAATTTTTTAACACGGCTTGTTTTAAGTTCAAGATTTAGCACGCCATGAAATCTTTTGCTTGGAATATAAAAAGAATAGTAAAGAATATTTTATCGTTTGCCATAATTTTGTTGATTGTCTCTGTTTACAAGATTTCCAGGAAAACGTGAGTTTCAACTGTGGTTGTTGTTTGCCGATATTAGTACAGTATTAATAAATTTAAGCAATTGCTGAAGTGTGATTGTTTGAAGGGTTCGCCGTTACTTGGGCCAGAGAAAACTAAAAAAAGAACGTATCTGCAGAATTACAACTGTGAATTCAATAATTTCAGTCAACGGAGATTCATTTGTTTACAAATAGTAGGCCTAATTGATAATCTCTGTTCTTAGAGTTTTGAGTAGAATAGTAGCTATTCCTTCGCGTGGCACTCGGATTGTTTTTCACTATGTCCACCTATTCTTAAAATAAGCAAAATTATAATGTAGCACTGGGCGTCTAAACTGTAAAAAAAATGATGTCATTGGATAATTTCTTAAAAGAATTGTTTTAAAGAAACGAAAGAAAGCCTTGAGAGGGATACGGTACCGAATAAAAGTGTATGACACTACGAGCTCTGTCAAACGTTTTAACCATTTTGTAGACGAGTTCAGTAATTCGCCAAAACGTCTACAATATTTTTCCGTATCTCTCAAAGATATCATTGAATATAATAATATTCAACCCTCAAACATTAAGTCATGCGCTCTAATATGAAAATAAATTCATGGAGGTTTAGAACTTAATGTTTAGTAAACAATTATTTTCAAAATGATCGGTAACCGGTATGACAATGTTTTCCGTAGTTGGCCGGCTGTATTTATTAAAGAGGGCATGCAAGATAAAAAGGCTCCTCTTTTCTTTTGACTGTTTTGCCTATCATTTCTTTTCATTTTCACCTCAAATCATACCGTACCAAACGGTAAAGCAATGGTGTATTAATTTATTTAACTCTAAGTATCCAAGTTAATACGTCATTATTTATGAAAGATACTGATTTTGATTTTGAAATAAAGTAACCCTAAATTAAAATGGCGGACCTTTCGCGCATGACGTAGATAATTTGACAAAAATGTTTTTTTTTTTAACGAGGCACCCATATACATCTTGAAAATTGTACACTGATGTTTATACTAAATTTCCCTCAGCTTCTGGAGTAAGTGTTCAATATTAACTTGAATCGGTTAAAAAACTACAATAGGCCTATATAATTAACAATAATAATGAATATTCAACCCACATGTCGATGCATGGTCATCTCGTTTAAATCATCTTCATTTTTCCGTTCAGGATTTCAAGTTATCTTTTAATCCCTCAGTTATTTAACTCTAAGCCTACCACAATCGGTAATTGAAATACAAAATGTAAAAGTATTTTAAACGCATCCTAATTAAATAATTTAAAAATTGACATAATTTTTCAATTTATGTATACTTTACATCTTATTTTATTCGTATGTTTATCAGTATAAGAGCGGTTGAGGAGATGCTGTATTGTCATCCACTGGCCATAATGGTTGTGTCTGAGATCATATTGTGTGCGTCCAGGTTGCTTTAAACTTAGAGAAAAGAAACAGAAAACTAGGTGTGAAAATGATTGAAATATTCTATGAACGGTGTCATAAAAATATAAATCTGTAAAATATAAAATAAATGTATGCATAAAATTTTACTTATATTACGTAAGAATTTTAATTAGGCGTTATTAAAAAGGTTAGGAATTGATTCGCATAACTCATTACATTTGACAAAAAAACAACGATCGAGGGTAGGCAATCGCATTTTTGCTTTAAAGAGCAATCTCAATAACGATCCTTCATCTTTCTTGGCTCAACTCCATACTCGAGACAATATCCCACACAGAATTTTCCGTATAATATTTCATAACATCACCTCCATCCACAATTTAAATTCATTAATTTGCGATTCCCTGCCCTGCCCTTCCTCACATCTTGTTCCTTAAGTATGCCAATGTTTATTAAAATCACTATTGGACGCTGTCTACGCCCTCTTTTTAAGGTTCAAATTAATCGAGTTTTTTACAAATTGAAACCGGTTTTTGCCCCTGATTTATATATTATGACGTAGGTAAGGAAATAACTATTAATAAGCCGTTTTCAAGAATTGTATGTATAAAGCTCAATCCAGACTATCAAATTTATTTGACAAAATACTTTGATGATACCCATATATGGTAATGATATTTCTGTATATGGTCATGGTGTGACATCATCAAGACCATATATAGGCATATCAATTTTTTTGTCAAAGAAAATTTGTCTGGATTGAGCTTTAAAATTAATTTTGCTTTTAATTTGTAGTAAATTTACGATTAAATAAAATTAATTACTATAAACTTAAATGGTTTTTTTTTCTGACAATACAGAATGGCTATTGATTCTAATATAGGCCTACTGAAGTCTACTGAACGTTATTCTTATAGAATGCAAAATGTCAACACTAGTGGCAAGACAAAAAGCAGTGGAAAGACCAATGGCAGTAGCAAGATGAACAGTAGCAACACCAGTAGTAGCGACGGCAGCACTAACTCTCGCTTTATAGTCAAAACATTGAAAAATCAGAATATTGAGGTAGATGCTATTGTCAGATTATTACTGGTGCCATGGAAGAGAAATGAAGAAAACATTCTAGAAATGAGGTAGGTACAATATATACTCGCAGTTTGAGCAAATGTCTTAATGCCACACTTAAATCCGAATTATAGGCAGATATTTGTTTTTTTGTTTTTACATGTTATCATTACACTTCCAGTTGTTTAATACACAATGCACATATTTAGTAATACCTGACATTAATACTTCTATTTAATATTCCTGTATTTGTAATTATGCCCACCTATGTTCTTATAATGTATTTGTTTTAATAATTTATTCTTTTAACTTACAGTAGGTTATAAATCTTACCTTTTTTTTATGTTGAACATAGACAATTTATGCACGGAAAGGACTGGAACGCACAAAATCTCACAGAGAGTGTCTTCGCCACCCAAGCAAACATGAAACCTAATGATGTATATAAAACAGGTTTTACACTAAAAGAAAAAGATCAATTGACAATGGAACGGTATCTACAGTTGCCAAAGGTAAATAAATTATGCTGTCAAAATTTGTTATGGATACCGCGAAGACAAACTGTTACGTTCGTCTACAGAAATCACGCGAGCGACACAAGCGGTTACGTTCGCGTACAGAAATCGTACGTAGGGACACACTGTACACTCGCGTACAGAAATCGCGTAAAGACACCAAATGTGGATACCCTATTTTTAATATAGTTTTTGCTTAAACAAAACAGCATTTTGATGAGAAAATAGTTTTGTCCTGACAAAATAATATTTTCTCAGCGTTTTTTGACAAAATAGTGTTTTGTCGAGACAAGTCATATTTTGTTTACAAAACAATGTTTTGTCGAGAAAAAAAAGTTTGTCTTAAAAACTATTCTGATGCGAAAATGATATTTCGTTGACTAAATAAAATTTCCAAAACCACGACCCCTGCACCATGGCATGAATGAAGGCGTGCTGAATCTGCTTGTTATTTACCAGACGGGGAGGGCTAGGCAGGGCACGATATAGTACAAATAAAGCCTTTTTTTTCAAATGGGGCCAACATACCAAATGGTTTAAAGTTCAACCCTCAACCCCTAATTCAAATCCTGGAGCTTTCCCAGTTGAGCAATTGTTGAAAAAAATGCTTTTAGAAGGGTTTTTTTTTTGGCCAGTAAAAATACGTTAAAATTGACAAGTGAAGTATTTAAGAATTTTGAAATCTGAAGACTGTATCACGTCCATCGACTTTATTGGTCATGGGACACGTACTGTTGCAGCCCATATCAGGGACGTATCCAGAAATAAGGAAAGTTGGGTGCTCAACTCCGATTGGATTTTGACAAGAAATAAATTCTTGTTTCTCCTTTTCCTGGTGGAGTCTTTAATTTTATGATTTTTCTCAGAAGGTGCTCATTTCCTCCGAAGGGGGCGCTCTAGGCCAAATCTTCATTATAGTTTTCTACCTCTGTATACAATCAACAGCAACAAACTTTCATTTTTTTTACAATTATTGTAGCCTAGTGTCTTATTTATTTTATAGAAATCGCCTGTTGCAAAACGGTTCTCTAGCTGTTCCATTGTCGGTAGTAGTGGTATCTTGGTGAATTCGAGTTGTGGAAAAACCATTGACCAATCTGAATTTGTTATCAGGTATGGAACATAAAATACATACTAACCACGTTTTTAGCGTCATATTTTGTAATAACTGTCTAGAGCACACGATAACTGCAAGAAATATGAATAAAAAATTCCCTCTACTTTGTTTGACTTGGGGGTGGAAGTGAACTACGGGACACCATAGGACATTAGCTATGTTGTTGAAATAAATTTGTAAAGAACATATGTTGCAGAAACATTGCATTCTATATCTCAAAATATACTCAAACCAAGACTTTTACAAATTATTTAGCACTAAAAATCAAATCAAGGAACAGTATTCTTGAAGTGGTTTTAATATTTTGAAATGTCATTACGGAAAAGTAGGAAACCTGAAGTCAAAAATATTATTTTTTACCTTGTTTCGCGAAATTATTTTGGGAAACCAGCTTTAGGATTGGCGGAATAGAAGCCGTATATAGAGGGAATGATAAAATAAAAAGAGAGATTTATTTTTTTAAATAATAAAAAGCGATTATTAACACAGTGTTTGTATTTTTAGGAAAACATTTAATTATTTATGTCGGAGGTTCACTAACAGGCAAAAAAAACACCCCACACTTTATTTCAGATCCTCATTTTATGCATCGAAGTGTTTGTAAAACAAGGTATTAAAAGTAATCCTTTTCTGTGTTATTAATAATATAACGGGCAAGAAAAAATAGCCTATTGATAGGGAATGATAGGGGATTATGTTCAACAAGCAGGCCTACCTTTGCATTGGCGGTTGGTCAGTTTTATCACCTGGTCACCATTTCGTCGTCTAAGAAGGGCCGCACCCACCTATTGCGATAGAATTCCCGATACGTTCACGACACGTTCACGACACGATTAGTACACGACACGTTTCTTGTCGCGAACGTGTCGCGAACACGTTGTGGTGGGAAAAAAGCGCGCCACGGTTACGACACTCAAACGACAGTCTACATTTCTCAAGGTACAGGTTGAGTGGCTCCTCTTGATAGCTGCGCTTTTAGGAGTTTCTGTCTGAAATTAGCCGAGAAAAAGGAAAAATGAGGAGACAAGACAGCAGAAAAGACATAGCTGCTGGGTTAGAGCATGGAAAGAGCGACTCTTTTATATATGCTAGTCTTTTTTAATCCCACAAGTGTGTAAAAGCAGGAACCTATGTTCTTTTGGGGGAAAGGGCGGTTAGGTTTGGAAACCAGTATATTGACCCATGGAGGCGTAGTATATGTCAAAAGTTAAAGAAAACCCTGTGTACATATTCAGCATATCTTTTATTTTGAAAGAGGAAGAGGCGTTTTTCTCTAAAATCCGGGCAGTTTCTTTTGGAAACAAAAAAGAAAAGTAAAATAAAAATGGTTGAGGCTGCTCGTTGTATAATAAAAAGTTTGAAATAACCAGGAAGAGATTGGAGGGGGTGTACCGTGTATGTATTTTTGTGCCTTTATAATGTGCAGCAAATAGGGTCTTTGTTTGGATTTCAGTGTATTTTTTAATACACTGATTGCAGCAATGTCTATAAACATATTTTTTTAACTAGAGGAATTAGTTTTTTTGAATCTGTAATTTTTTATGGGACCCCCAAGAATTTCGGAAGATGCTCCATATGAACCCATGAGGTTTTTGACCAGATAGTTACAGTAATAAGACATATTCATCTTAAAAAATGGGTCACCGCGTCGTGACCTTGAAAATTAGTGTCGCAAAACTGTCGCAAGCGTGTCTTCCCGCACCCACTACACGACAACTTCGCGACAGCCCATTTTCGTTCACAACACGGCGCCGCGTCATAAGACATTTAAACCGTTCAAAACCTGTCGCAAACCTCATCGACCATAACGACAGAGTTACGACGCGCTCTCACGTCGTGACGCTGTCGTTATGGCGTCGTCGGGAAAGCACACCGACCTACCACGCCAGGCTATTTGCGATGCGTTCGCGGCACAAACTGCTGTCGCAAGCCTGGCGGGAACGCATCGCGAAGCTGTCGCGAATAATATCTTATTAGGTGGGTGCGGCCCTATACACTATGTTTCAAATTTAACAGTTACTGGCGTGTCGGTCATACCATTGGCCAGTCGATCTGTCTGTCGGTCTTAATTTAGTTCTTGTTATTCATAGATTTAATATCGCTCCTGTTGAAGGCTTTGCTCATGATGTCGGAAGCAAGTGTAACATTACAACTTTTAACCCGTCTATCATGAATGGGTAAGTATTCTGTCAGTGAAAGCACAGGGACAAACTATATGCGCGCGTAAAGATAGGCGCGCGTAGCAATACAATTTTTTAAAGCTCACCGCACAGAGAAAAAATTTGACGCACATTTCTACTCCATTCCTTCATCAATAATAATTTCAAATCTTCCCTTACAATGGTCAGTTTACAAGTGGCATGATATAAAATTTCGTTGGCTTTTTGTAGAAAGTAACTTTAAATCTTTCAATTGAAGTAGGACTGTCCTGGTTGAAATAAACGATTGTTGTCATTTTTAGATTTTCGTTTGTTTATGAAGAAAATGTGTCATTCAGTAATAAACATGTTTTTAGTAGTTCAAACAAATTAGTTTTTATAAACACTGCTTGCAGATGTTTATAGAAATGTCAAAATTTGGGATTACTAATTCGTATATTTAATAGAATCTTCATATTAATGAGTTTCATTTGGTAATTTATTTGATATTATCTTTCCAATTGCCTTCCTGCCCATATTTCAAAGCTTTTGTTATTTTTTTCATTGACCATTATACTAATTGCCAATAACTTTTTTCTAGTGCCATAAGCATACTCGTCATTCTATTTTTTCTATTTCCACTCCTTACATCTAACAGGGCTGGATAGAGGAGACCCGATGGCAGATAAAGGGAGCACGGTGCCAAATTTCGTGTTGTGTCTAAGTGTCTAGGATCCTCCCAAGGCCGATTTTTAAACAAGATGCGTTTTCTGTGTATCTGAGAGGCAATTGTCACAGATTATTTATTGCGAACAACAATGTGTTTTCAAGTTCAAATAATATTCATCCAAGTAAAAGAAAAGGGGAAAAGAGGGCGGGAAGACTGGGTCGGGTGCCCCACCATTAGATCCGCGCCTGTCTAATTTCCCCTTCACCCGGAAACCTAAATATCATGATTTTGACACTTGTTCAATATTCTTTAATGCAGAGATCATCCACTTCTTGTAATTCTTATTGCTTTCTTCACATTCATCTTCATAAGGCTTAAAATGGTACTAAAGGCAACAAAAATACTTTACCTCAACCAGGGAAGGTTACGTTACCTCCGACAAGGGGCTTTTTCCCCCCTTTCCCATTTGTTTAAATATCTTGTTTTTCATTGGTAAAATATCCTGGAGAATGTCTAATGACTAAAATGCTTAATGTCAGTAACTGTACATGAATTCCTGAATTCACTCTGCTTAATATTGTTCTTGTAGGTATGATGTACTGGAGAGTGGTAGACAGAGATTGGTTGATTTCCTACAGCAATTCAAGCAATCGTTCATTTGGTTTCCCGGGTTCTTCAGCAAATCTGGAACTAGTAAAAATTTCCAGATTGCGAAAACCTTGCAAAAATTAGACAAACGTTTTGCAGACCGTTTTCTCTACGGGTCTCCGGGTCACATTGGTAAAGTCGCAAAGTTTTGGAGATTAAACAAACACGTAAGTTCAGGTATGTTGGATTGCTTTTGAATTTACTTTATTTATTGTTAATTTACGGTGCAATTGGGTCATATTAGATGCAACGGAAAATAATGCCATATAGAGAAATACAAATAAATAAATAAAATCGACTCGACAATGGCATTGCACGTCCAATGAAAGCAGGCGCCTCCTTGTATGTTGGGCAAATCAACTGAGCACCAACAGAGTGAGATAAAGAGATTTAAAAGAGTGAAAATTCACTCTTTTGGAGTTAATTTAAAAGAGTACAAGTAATCCGAGAGAAACCGCTTAAAGAGTGAATTATATGTACTATATGCACTCTATTTTCTACAAAAGAGTGAGTGAACTCACTCCCCTGGAGTTAATTTTCCATCATTTGGAATGAATTTTCATTCATTTTGCATATAGTCACTCAAGCCACTCCCCGAAGAGAGATTTGACGAGAATTTAGTGAATTATTTAAATCTGGCTTTTATTAAATCTTGAAATGGATACCAAAAATGGCCATTGTTCCCGCGCATTTTTATTTAATTGTGTGGGACAAATTTCGCCCTTGGAATCCACTGTTTTTATCATACTTTACGTTCTCACCAAACTACCTCATAAATAGACATTCGGTACTCAGTGAGAGGAGTCTTCTAAAATAACCGTTCATTTAGAGTGAAAAATAATATATTTTTTTAATGATTAAAATGTTACTTTTATTTTACTGCAGGGTTTTATATGGCGAATACGGCATTGACTATGTGTGATGACGTCACTCTATATGGATTCTGGCCTTTTTACGCGGACCATCACCATCGTAACCTTTCGTATCACTATTACGAACAAAGAAAACTGAAAAGAAAAGTACATAGTTTTACAGACGAGTTTATAATACTTTTAAACCTTCACACTAAAGGAATACTGAGACTGAACATTGATTCTTGTGTTTGATTCAGTTGCAACCATGGACTGTTTGAACACCGTTTGAAATATTAGATTGATTTATAAAAGAATTCGTAATGTAATGTAGACCTATTAGTGAGGCTTTGCAACTTTACGAAATACTAGCTTAATGTAAAAAAAGTGAAACTTCACTCTTTTGGAGTGAATATTAAAGAGTGAGAGTGACCTGAGGGACCACTCTTAAAAGAGTGAATCATCAGCACTCCAAATCTACAAAAGAGTGAGTGATTTCACTCCTATAGAGTGAATATTCAATCGATTGGAGTAAATTTCATTATTTTTGGAGTGGTCCCCCAGGTCACTCCATAAAGAGTGGATTTTTACTCTCTTACGTTAAGAGAGTACGAAAAGACGTCATAAATTCTTGTAACGTTTGAATAGAACACATTGAATACCTGTCACAGTTGGTTAGTATTTTAGGACAATCATCAGCGATTAATAGATGGAATATTTCGATATATGTTTGAACACATTTAGCAACTTTCAAATGGAATTGTGACGTATCCGTTTTCGTTATTGTAATTCACAAATTTGAGAAACCTCACTATTGTGTTGTAATTATTAGTGCTTAATAAAACACAAAGAATGTCTCAAAGCGCTGTAAAAAATAATGGGTGAAGTAAAGATATATTACAAATAGGCGTGTCTTCAAAGTAGACTTTAAAATGCTCACAGAAGACTGACTGACGGATCGAATCGAGCAATGAGTTCTAAAGTTTAGGCGAATCTTAATACCAGTTAACATAGTCTATTTGTCACTTAGATCAATTTGAATATTAGACAACCAACATAAAATATAATTTAAATCAATTTTAATACCAGATATCCTAGTTGTCATTTACACTAATTTAGATATTGGACATGCTACTTAAAATGTAGTGCAGGCCAATTTGAATTCCACATGGCCTTGGTAGAATGTTGATTGAGCAAATTTAAATGTCACATAGTATACTTACAGTACAATTTATTTCAAATTGAATATTACAAATATTGCTGTCATGTGTTAATTTACTTGTTTAGAATATCGTTTGGGTCAATTTGAATACCAGACAGCATAGTTAGTGACCGTTTGACCTATTTGAATACCAGATAACCTAGAATGATGGGTTACTATACTCCAGTTAAAAGGCAAAAGCCTACTTGAAAATGAAGACGCCCATGGATTGTTTTAAATTGATGACGGCTAGGTCTACAGGATTTCAAAATGGCTGCCATGTATGCCATATTTCTAGATTAATGACCCTGCCATGTGTCAATTATTTTAAAATGCAATGTTTATACTTTTTAAACATTAGATAGAGAAATAAACAGAATAATAAGAAATATCAAACGATATTGTGGATGTTGTTTTTTTTTATTACACAAGTGTATAGTTTCTCGATCCCAATACTTTACAATTGTGTGTTTTGTTGAAATCACTCAATCTCGGACATAGGCTATTATTAATTCGGCGTCCGTTGTGGTTCTTTGAAATCCTCAGGTAACGTGTGAAGGTTGATATGGGAATATATAGGGTGGGCATAACAAAATTGGTGATACATTGATGCAGTAAAACTTCATAATCCTTCTTTTAGATCCATCCAAAAATTTAAACAATTAAATGTCATTAGGTTGTTAATATACATACCGACCAATTTAAGACTGATAGATTTGTTACCAGCAGATTTGATACCGTTGGATTTTGACCAGCAGACTGTTGACATTAGACTCAGGACTGGTAGATTTGAGATCGTTGGACTTGCAACCTCAGGACTGGGACTAGTGTACTTGCAACTGATAGATTTATTACCAGCAGACTTGATACCGTTGATCTTGGCACCAACAGACTGTTGACATTAGACTCAGGACTGGTAGACTTGAGATCGGTGGACTTCCAGGCTCAGGACTGGGACTTGTGTACTTGAGACTGATAGATCTGTTACCAGCAGACTTGATACCGTTGGCCTTTGTGCCAGCAGACTGTTGAAATTAGACTCAGGACTGGTAGACTTGAGATCGGTGCACTTCCAGGCTCAGGACTGGGACTTGTGTACTTGAGACTGATAGATCTGTTACCAGCAGACTTGATACCGTTAAACTTTGACCAGCAGATTTGAGATTTGGACGGGCATGGGACTAGCGGACTTGGGTTGGTGGGCTCTGAACAGGCAGACTTTATACAGGTGTATTTTGAATCTGTGGATTTGGGAGTGGTGGAAAGTGGACTTGAAACACAGTGACTTTGGACTGGCAGATTGAACCGGAAGAGTTTGAGCCAGTAGGCTACTTGGGACCGGGGAATAGTTGGGACATCGGACGTAGGATTGGCAAACTTGAAACTAATATGCAAATTAGGGTTGCATTTATAGGGGCGAATTATTCGACAACTGCTGGCTGTAGAAAGTTGATTTGTCTTACAATGAATGAAAAACATAATTTTAAAAGCACATACCTATCCACCTGCTCTGCTTACATGCAAATTTCTTTAAATGCAAATTAGGTGACAGTATTTTACATAGTTTTACAGATATTGCGTAACTCAAAGACCACCGTTGCAAGAGACTTCATTGTAGTTTCAAAAGAATAAAATATAGAAATCGCAAACATAACCACCTGCACTGTTCATATGCAAATTGTCTTAACTATGCAAATTAGAGGTGAATTTATAATTTACCAATAACTCAGTAACTTCTGGTTGTAGGAAGGTAATTTTCTTCAAAATTGTGCAGAATATCTATATTTGTGGCATACTCTAATAGATATGGATACCTTATTTTTGCACCTAATATCATATTTTGGCTAATTTGTATCTGTTCCCGAAGAGTGACAGGTGTGATTTGTGGAATGTCATCCCGTTATCATGTTTATATTAAATTAAAATTAAAAAAACATTTGTCAACATCCAAGAAAACCATATTGATTCAGCAAAACTTCTGGCTATCTTGCTGAAGAGTTTCTCTGACACTAGAGCTAATCCCTTTTTTTCAGGCGACATCAGATTGCTGATTGATGTGCGTTTGTGCGCAGTGAGTGCTCTACTCAGGACAACAGACAGGTGATGCAATGTGGGTCACCGCATCGAACGTGCGTCTTTTAGGCTGTTTCATTTCAAGCCTGTATATAGACTACTCAATCTGTGACCTTAAGTACACTAGTCCTAGTCCTTAGCCTGCAAGTCCACCTATCTTAAGTCTACCAGTAATGAGTCTAATGTCAATAGTCTGCTGGTCAAAGTCCAATTGTATCAAGTCTTCTGGTACCAATCTATCAGTCTCAAGTACACTATTCCCAGTCCTGTGGTTGCAAGTCCACCGATCTCAAGTCTACCAGTCCTGAGTCTAATGTCAACAGTCCGTTGGTGCCAAGATCAACGGTATCAAGTCAAGTAGAAACATGGTTTCATGATAATGAACCGGTGAAAGTTGGAGAATGTACTCCGCCTGGGTATACTTTCATTAATGCTGCTCGAGGTAATGAGGAATGTGGCGGTGGAATTGCTGTAATATTTAGATCTACCTTAAACCTCATTACTGTAAATATCGATTTCACACCTTCTACATTTGAAGTACTCTGTATTACGGACCCCAGTAATCTGGTTCGTATTTATACAATATACCGACCGCCTCCATCACAAAGAAACCAACTTAAGGTTTCAGATTTTCTAAATGAATTTGACAGTTTTCTTGCAGATATAACTCTTGTATCCACTAGAATTATTATTTTAGGAGACTTCAACGTACATGTTGATGTTCCAAATAAATGGGACTCAAAACGTCTCCTTAGACAAATCGATGACTGCGGAATGAAATGAATATGAATATTCAAGGACCAACACATGATAGCGGTCACACCCTTTCACTTTTTATAACACGTTCCGAAGATGATACAATATCAAATTGTTTCATAGCTGATGCCCTAACGTCAGATCATCGTGTGATCTATACAGATGTAGTCATGTCGAAACCGGAGAAAGTTAAGTTAGTTTCTACCTCACGAAACTTTCGAAATCTGGACAAACACCAATTTGCTAGTGATCTCAAAGATGCATTTGAGGCCTTCCCTTTTGGTGATGATGTCAATGATCAGGTTGACTTCTACAATAATGCCATCATAACCACTCTTGATGAACATTGCCCATTGGTAAACCGTACTCACAAATTCAAGGC
>JAOTQE010076096.1:0-16278 GCA_025631205.1 Nesometra sesokonis
GGTCCCTAATGATCAGCTTTGGCTGGATGGACCACCCTCATTAAATATTGTTCAAATAAATAAAATAAATAAATAAAAGTATGTTAGTAGGGTAGACTTCAGAGAGGATGTGTAATAAAACATCTCACAATTTCTTTAAATCCATAGGGAGAGGTTTATTAGGTCATCAATGGTCAAAGGTTACATCTTGTTGAAAAAGTATGAAAATTTGAGTTTTGTGGTAGGGATAATATAAATAGTCATAAGTACAATTATATAATCACATTAAGTAATCAATTCCTTTGACGTAAGTAATCATCATTCTAAGGATTATTTAATTTGGTATTTTTTAACATTAATCTCTTAACAATTGATTATTTATTAGGTCATAAATGGACAAAAATCGCATAATGTTGATAAATTATGGAAATTTCAGGTTTTGGTTAGAGGTAATAAATAGCCGTAAGAGAAGTTTTGTATGATTAATTCATTTTACCTTGATATCATCCTGAATATTACTCAATTTGCCATGTCTTAACATTAAGTGCATAACAATCATGCAATTTATCAGGTTATCAATGGTCATAGTGAGAAACTATATAAGTTTTGGGGGTTGGGATATTTATTATGAACAGCCATATGTTCAATTTTGTAAGATCACTTCTTTGATCTTGGTATCATCCTTAGGATTATTTAATTCGCCATGTTTTAACATTAAGCTCATAACCATCGGGCCACTTGTTAGGTCTTAAATTGTCAAAGTTTATTAATGATGAGTAAGATATGAAAAAAAAAGTTTTGGAGGTTGGTATAATATAAATAGCCATAAGTGCAGTTTTGTGCTATCAATTCCTTTCATCTTTGTACTATCTTAAGGATAGGAATTGCGATGTTTTAAGTTTAAGCTCCAAAGTGGGTGCTTGTTTTCTTTGAAGGGGTGGGGTGCTCGAGGCCCATTCTTCATATTTATATGCTAATTTTTTCTACCTCTGAGGTGGGGTGCTCGAGCACCCTAATCACAATGAGTGCGGTGATGTTTTCAAACCAGAGACCAGTGAATCTGCACGGTTCAGCACAAAACACAGTGACCACAATTAGACCACAATTAGATTAGACCCACTAAGGTAAATGTAAACCTTTCAATAAAGTAATATCTCAAGTGTGTCCAATGAAGTCCATCAACAACACTAGTTGCATGTCTTCAAAACATGATCACTACTGTGCAATAATGGTGGACAAATAGATATGCAAAGAATACAATGGTTTAAAATAGTTCTCATTACAGCAAATATAGAAAACTTGCATATCCTGATCGATTTGCAACCAATCAGAAAATCTGCTGAGAGTGAAAAAAGTCGCCCCAACCGGGACTCGAACCCGGGTCTTCTGCTTGATATACAGACGCCTATACCACTCAGCCACTGGGACAGCAAGGCGGGATCTCAAACAAGATACATTTTATAATTAATTTTAATCAGAAGTGGTTTTAAACCACCAAGTAGATATACCTTGTATATAGAATATAGAAGCAGATTTTCTCATTGTTAACGTTTCTATATATAAATTTACAATCAAATGTGGTGTAAACCGCCAAGTAGATGTACCTTGTATATTTTTATATATAGAAACGTAAACAATGAGAAAATCTGCTGAGAATGAAAAAAATCGCCCCAACCGGGACTCGAAGCCAGGTAACCGGCTAGATATGCAGACGCCAATACCACTCGGCCATTGAGGCTATGTGGCGAGTTCAAGTTTGATTAGATCAATTTGATACACTTCTCATTGTAGATTAATCAGCTAGGCAGGATCTCAAACAAGATACTTTTTATAATTATCTATAATCAGAAGTGGTGTAAACCGCCAAGTAGATGTAAGTTGTATATTTTTATATACAGAATCTGCTGAGAGTGAAAAAAGTCGCCCCAACCGGGACTCGAACCTGGGTCGCCTCCTTGATATGCAGACGCCTATGCCACTCAGCCATTGAGGCTATGTGGCATGCAACTCTTCTCACACCCAACAACGCACCACGTGACAAAACTAGTCCTCCAGTACACATGTAAACAGAGATCATTTTGATACACTTCTCATTGTAGCTAAATCAAACGAGTCAAAAAAGTATCTAGTATTGGCAGTATTACTCACAATACAGCACAAGTCTTGTCCAAAATACTTAGTCCGCTTGTCGGTTCTACCGCCTTCCACATTAAGAACAGTGAGAACTTCATCAACAAAATAAAGGATTTGAAATAGGGGGGAGGCCCTCTAGTTTTCTACTTTATCAAAAGAGGGCACCATTGTAGTGGTGAATTATGGCTGAAACCTGTACACACTGATGAATATCATGTGCAGAGAATTTGTTTAAATAGGTATCTTTTTCTTATTTTAAATATTTTCTTTTACTAATAACATACGTAATTCTAATTGGTCCGATCATGGAGCTATAAAAAAAAGCTCCATGGTCCGATCTAACTAACAATCTGAATGATGCTTACAATCTATTTGCTAAAAAAATAATACGATACAAACTTAAAAGTAATCAGAACCATAAATCATATTATATCATTAAGTCTATTGATATAAGAAACAAACTTTATAAAAAGTACATTAAATCAAACAAGAGTTTACTTCATTTTATCAGTATTTATTAAATATTTCCTGCAAAAAGCATTATTATGACAAATTTAATCTTTATAAAAATAACATTCAGAAAACCATCAATTTGATAGTCGGACAAAGAACTCCTTACCACCCTTGTTTCTTCATAAAGGGTTAAAATTAATAGACCCTCATGTTATAGCAAACAATCTCAATAAGTATTTTGTAAACATCGGACCAAACCTCTCAGACAAAATTAGACAACCTACTAACCAGCAATTTACCTCTTATTTAAACGCACCACGAAAGAATCATTTTTTTCTATCACCCTCATCTGAAGTTTAAATTATCAACATTATTAACTTATTACAAGACAATAAAAGCCCTGGTTGTGACGATATATCTAACAAAGTTTTTAAATCAGTCTAGAGTTTAAATTTCTAAACCTTTATGCTACATTTTTAATTTAAGTATTTCAAATGGCATTTTTCCTGATCTTTTGATTGTTACCAAGGTAGTTACAAATAACAGACCTATTTCATTGCTCCCTTGTTTTTCAAAACTACTTGAATGTCTAATTAAGGTTATTTACATTTCTCTCCAAAACAATATACTTTATAACCGTCAATATGGCTTCAGGAAAATGTTTTCCACAGATCTTGGTCTTATTGATATTTTTGACCAAACTACTAAAGCTATAAATAATAATGATTTCACTGTTGGTATTTTTTTTTATTTAAGCAAGGCATTTGATACAACAGATCATGAAATTCTACTATGTAAACTAGAACAATGTGTTATCAGACGTCGCTCTTAATCTTTTTAGAAACTACCTTGGCAACTGTCAACAATTTACTATGATTAGCTCTTAAAATTCTAACTTTTCTCAAATTAAATGTGGCGTTCCCAATTGTTTGTCTCTTCTAAATTTTATTTTGTTTGCGAATGACAATAATATTATTAACTCGCATCATAATAAAGCTGATCTCTTTAATACTATTAACATAGAATTAACCAAGGTTTCTAATTGGTTTAAATTATACAAATTATCTCTGAATATGTCCAAAACTAATTTTATCTTATTTAATTAGAAAACTAACAAAGATGACTCTTATAAAATTAAAACATATTATCATCAATCTTCATAACTGAAGCCAAATTTCTTGGAGTGACACTATACTCAAAATTATCTTGGCAACACTATCACAATACTATTAGTAACATTACTTTAAGAAATATTGGCATCATGAATAAATTACTTTCCTCAAAATATTCTTCTATCCTTGTATAACAATTTTATTTTACCTTATATCACCTATTGTAATATCTCTTGCATGAATACCGTTGATGTTTATGACTAGTCCTGAAATAACCTGTATTGATAGCATTTTCCAACTACAAAACAAGCCCTTCGAATTTGTGTAGGGGCTACTCGCATTTCCCATACAAAACCATTGTTACTTGAATAAATTACAAACATATATTTGTATGTATTGTCTTAAAAATGGCTCATTACCAATGCATATTTCTAATTTATTTCTAAGACAACCATCTGTTATACATTCTTACAAAACTAAATTCGCTGAAAGTAATGTTTCACTTGAAAAATATACAACATCCTTTAGAAAAACATCAGTTTTTATAATTGTCCTAAACTATGGAATTCTTTAAACACTTTACCTAATCTGGCTTCTTTTAAATCCTATCTGGAAAAGTGTCTGGTCTATGAATATTTCACCTTTTTCTGTTTTTGTATTTCATAACTTTTTCTGTTTTTGTATTTCAATGAACATGCTTGCTTATTCAGGATAATCGTAATTTATTGCAATGACAAATTTTCGATACCTTTTACCTATACACACTTTTAAATATTTGTTTGCAAGGCAGACTATCATATCTGGCTTTTATTGTACAGTGGGGCCTTGATTTTACATATTGTGAGGGACCAGTATAGACATGTGAGCCCAGGGGTTTGTGAGGTTGAGTTGTGGTCTTTTTATATTCCTTCCTTCCATTTGTTTACTGCTACTGTTGTTTAGGGTTTTTTTGATAAGGCCTATACTGGTTGATATAAAAATATATTTTACATCATGTTTTAAGAAAGTCAATGCTCAAGCTATGTAAGTTCGAGGTTATAATGATATATTTTATTTCATGTCTTGTAGGTGTCTGTGTTCAAAGCTATGTAAGATTAAGAGTTCATGAAGTTGAGGTATGTGGGGTTGAGGTTCTGCTGCATACCTTTTATTTAATTGTTCAATTTTGTAATTTTAATGTAATTATGTAATTTACACATATCTTAATTTGTATGCTATATAATAGCTTTTTTGTATGTGTGATGAAACAATTAAAAACAAAAAAAAAACTTTCTAAATTCTACAACTATATTTTACTTAAAGTAAAACTCCCTCTTGCACACCATTGGGTATTTGTATATTGAATTACATTCAACCAGTGGCGGCGCTGGGGGGGGGGCTAGAGCCCCCTGTTGGAGGAACTTAGAATGTCAGTATTAGTGGTCCTTAATGACCCAGATGTACATTAATGTTCACAGCACCTATTATGACCGTTGACCTGAAGGACCTCCAAGTGCACTTTGACCCTGGATTGGTTTGTGAGAGTTGTCAGTGGTTTATATCCCAGTATAATTAATGTAGTATTAACCAGTTTTTCCCATTTTTAATATTTTATAATGACCCTTGACCCTAATACGAATCAGCACGAAATCTGTGGATGAGAGTATAACATGGATGTTATGACATTATTTGAAAATTTGAAGTACACTGGGCCAATAGTTAGATAATATAGCCTAAGGTCTCGGCAGCCTTCACCAGGGTTTTTTTTTCCAAGAGCGGTGCAAACCTCTAAAATGCGCATCAGATTTCAAAATAAAATAAAACGATGGAGCCCACTTTATTTGGGTTCGATCGTCCATTACAATGGGCCCGATCTTCTTAATGTCAATCCTCGCTGGGCCTGAACATCTTTATTTTAATGATGTGTTTGCCAACTGATCAAGTAAAAAAAATTTGCTAATTTATGGCATAACATTTTATTTTAAAACTTCTTTTTGTAATTAATCTCACCATAACGCATTGTATCATTTTCAAAGAAGTAAATGTTTATTTGAATTGAATTGAATTGAATTAAATGAAAAAAATAAATAAATCAATATTCAAAGTTTTGGTTTTAGTAATATAAAAAACGAAGTTTGGAAATGAGATTTTAATAATCATCCACATGGGTTCGATCGTCCTTACGATCATGGGCCCGATCGTCTCCCAACCCCGCCCACTGCTAGGCCTAGGAGCACAATCAAAATAACCAAGCAAATAATATAATAATATAATAATATATTTACAAGGATAGACTAGTGTCATTGTTGTACAGGTCTGATGGTGTTCTAGCATCCGATTTGAATCAGCAACTGATTGAAATGTGTGATCACTAGATCGTAGCCTAGGCTAGGCCTTTCTTGGTTACACAGCAAACAGGCGACTGACAATCAGAGCGCCAAGCATAACGAAGTACCAGCATAATAACACGCTAGGCCTAGGCCCTAGTCATACATCGGTGTATGCATCACTTTGAAAACATATTCACAAACAAGAGGATTCCTAACTTATTGTGAAAAGAATTATTAAAACACTGAATGTTGCTATCAACACAAATTTATTATTGTTCGTTCAAAAAGGTGATGAAATAAACATACCACCATCGTATCGCTAAGATTTTATTCATGCACACGACACCCAGAGCTCTCTCCCAGGTTGGAATATACCCGGATTTACCCATAATGCATTCTGCTTGTGCTCACGGAAAATTATTTTACACAGGCCTATGGATTTCAATAACAAAACTAGAATTGGTCACTAAATATCACAATTCTCAAAAGAATTATTTTCGTAAAACAGACGTTTTCGGAAGCATTCTTATTTGGTCTATTTCGTGATGTTGCCTATCGCAAACACAACGAATTATGCATTCTTGGCTTATAATGTCGGGCTAAATATTCGATGGCACTACAGTAACAACCCCTGTAGGCCAAGGGCGAGAGAACGCGAAAGATTCATATTAGAAGGCTTAGCCAGGCAATTATAAGAAAAAAATTGTGACAACAGTGGGCAAAAAAAGAAACTAAATACATAACAGACATTCGTCAAAAGAATGAATAAAAAAAATATATATTTTCGGGATATTTTTTGGTCTCCAAACAGAGGGATATTCCCAAATGTAATACTATGGTCATCATTTTTTTTATTGTACCCTGCTGCAGGCAACCTACTAGGCTTAGACACCAGGCATTGATTGTGTGCACTATTGTGGCGGACGTCTTTGCAGCTGGAAAGCAGCAGAATGGCCCATCGTTACAGAACGACAGATGGCGCTATATATTAGTAGTATTATTAGTAGCCGACGACCGGAAGTTTTAATGCTTGAATTCTTTATTATACAGGCTACTGAACGATGACACGGCGGTCGGATGTCTTCCGTTTTTGACAAAAAAACAAAATTTCGGGAAAGTTTTTACCACATACATACATACACACAAAGATGACTGCAATAGTCCCTTAGCATGCAATGCATAGGAACTCAAAAACAATTTAAATAGAGTTGACCAAAAAAATGAAACCAAATTAACAAATGTTTATTACTTAATCTTGAATTTTTATTTTTTTAAAATCAGTCTTTCAAAAATTCAAGGAAGTGCGGTGTATTTTTTTATTTTGTATTATTTTGAAAGCTATAATATTACGGAATTAGGGATTTGACACCTGAATAATAATAATATTCTGGTTGATTGCTACTGATTATGTATTGTCCTTGTTAGTATTAAATAGACCACTTTGCTGAACTGTATAAATAGTAATTTGTTTGAAATAAAACAATTGTTCAGGGTTGTCATTTGAGACAGTGAGGACAGTAATGGTAATCATAATAATAAATTAATGGTTGTTTTTCATGTAATTTCCAAAAATGATTTCATGCTCATTGTAGTGATGAACAAATTATTAATTTGTTATATGTTATTTAACAGTTAGTCCTCTATCATTTTTTAATACTTTTAATTAGTTTCCATTTTTACGAACAATTGGTCACATTTGGTGAAAGTCTACACAGTCTTCAGTGATGCCTCAAAGATCCAACACATCCCTCTCTGGATCATCATCATGTGAGCATTTCCTGGAGTTGTTGCTGCTGTAGATGGTGCTGCTGTTTTTCTTGAGCATGTTGCTGTTTAGGTGAATTTGCAAGTAGATAGCCTAGCTCACTGTGTCCAGGAATTGATTTCACTTTTACTTCTAGGACAAAGTTATTGTGAATGTATGCTATTATTGGGCAAAATTGTTTTTGTGCCACATCCAACAGCAAGTGTTCCTGCCACTTACAGGATAATTTATACATCATGCTTTCTAAAACAAGTCTCATTATGAGGCTTAGGAAGTGCTGTTGTCAGGTTGTGAGAAAAAAATTACTGTTAAACCCAGAACCTCGGGATTGGAAAGCAAGCATGTTAACTACCAAGATGCAGCGCCAATTTTGGCAATCTAAACCTGCATAATAAAGCATTTAAAACCGTACTGAAATATATGTCAAACAGCATCTCATTCTTGCTAAAATGCCTAGTTTTAATTCAGAAGGGGTGTAACATGTCCAAGAGAATAAATGGTGATCACTGCAGTGCAGGCCTAGTACTGAACTACTACTAGTAGAACTACATAGTAGTAGACTGGCAGTACATTTCTCAAAATCAGTTTTTTGACATTCATTCGTAAATTTAACTTACTTTCTATGCAAATGCATGGTTCTGGGAAGCCCAACAGATCTTCTGTTTATTCTTCAACCCAGAGCCACTTTTATTAGTAGATACTAGTAGGTGACGGCACCATGACAAAAATCCATCCTGAAAATTTTTGAACTTGCTTTTTTACAGTTGAATCTGCCACATATCTCCTTTCAAACATCGGCTTTCTTCTTTTCATCCTTATAATCGTGATGAGATTTATCATATAAAATTGGGTGGCTTCCACCGTTAAAATCAGTTGTTCTATGTCTCATCTTTCACGATTGTCATTTTTGTCGGTTTTTTTGGTCAGTGACATGTCAAAGCAGCACTAACACTTGCTGATGCGTTTATTTGGAACGTATGTCAACATCTCTATACTACTGCTCAAATTTTTTCATCGGTTTGAGGGTCATTAAGATCCAAAAATTGGATTGAGTGTGACTGCACTTTAAGTTATTAGATACTGCTGGAGAATCTGCACAAAGATGGAGTATGTGGGCCATTTGTTGGAATGCAGGCACAGATTTAGGGGTGGGGCGAAGCTGATAAAAAAATAAAAAATAAATAAATAAATAATAGACATATTTGGGCCATATGTAACTTTAACATGGTACAAAAACACCCAAAACAGGGTAAGGTTTTTTTTGTTTTTTTGCCCGTCACAAAAAACCGGAATGTGAACCACGCCCACCTGGGTCCGGGAAACCACCCGGATCCACCCCTGAAGTGTATTTCTTCCTTCCATCCTAACATTGAGATAGAATAATGTACTTGATTGGTGAATGCTTAAGGTGAGCCTAAATACAACAAAGTGTAACAAAACACATATTAAAAGATCAATTAGATGTAAAAATAAGGCTCCAGACCACTTGATGATGAATGGAAAGAAATCAATGTTGCATCTGCTTGTATACATTTTAAGAAATTACCATTACTTTAAAACTTGATTGGAATTACCATGGCACAATAATTAAATTAAAAGCAAATAATATGCATGTATTTAGAGGTTAATGTAAACTTTACACAGCTATTGCAGGACCAGTAGTAAGATATGGATTAGCTGCATGGCCCCACACGTAAACACATTACATCACTTTAACAATGCAGTACAATGCAGAATGTCTAAAACACTCTCATCCCAAGAACGCCTGAATAATTTCAGTTGAAAGAGGTTACAATTCATCATGTTAACAGTTATTACAAAAAGCATATATGGTTAATTACGAATACACATTCAAAAGCATAAACATTAACCAAAGACAAAAACACTTGAATTTAATGATGTATTATGAAAGAACAAATTAATTAAAAATGTGTAGTCTTTAATTCTTTTCCCCGAATCTGGATAACATTACTAATATCAATTAATTAAAATCATTTATAAATAAACTTTTAAAATATGTATATGTCTGTATTGATGTACAGGAAGATGAAATCAATGGCATGATATGTACCTGTATACTATGTAATAGAAATGCTATCTTAGTAGCATATATATCGGTGTATACCTTTGCATAACACGCATCCCAATGTAGACCTAAAAATTCTGAACGTCTGTTCAGGCATTTTGTTGGAAAGACGAATATATAGAATGTAGAATATTAATAGTGTTTTTAATTAAATAAATCATTTTTAATCTTAGTTTTAAAAATAGTTTTTATGCTTGAATACTTTAGTATGTTTTGAAATCGTATCCATGAATATTAAAATATATTTCAAACTCGTGTAATTAAATCTAGATCTAGGATTCTGTAGAGTTTTTTTAACAGATGATCTAGGGTCTACTACCATTTTAGGCCTGCGAAATGTTATGGTCGGTGTATAAGATAGACCAATTTTTTTTTTACCAAAATTTCATACTGAATGTGCGACTTCTTTATATATTTCAGCTTATGAAATCCAATAAAACAATAGTATTCAATTGACTCTTACCTTCATAAAGCCAATCAGGAATTCCATTAAAAATTTTGTTAAGAACACCATTGGTTGTTATCTGTATAGCTGGCTCATTGTTTGAAACACTCTCATTGTAGTAAATATTATTTTCATAAACAACCACCTACACAGAGAAAAATGTGGTTTATTAATTATCAAAGAGGTAGATGTTGTTCTCATACAAAATAAAAGGAACATGAAAATCGGTGTATAAAACATTCATGTACTTGTAAACAGTTGCAGAGATAAGGGGTGTTCATTAAACATAGGCTTATCTCATTCTCTGATGGAAATTGTCACTCAGGTATTTCCATAAGTGGGAGTGGATATCGATTTCATCATCACAAGGTTTTGAGATAAGATGGACATTCACAGTACCATCGATACATGTGTGGAGCTAACTGCTAGACCGATCACAGGATGCTGAGGTCTAAAGTGACATTCTCTCTATGTCAAAAGCACAACAAGATAGGGGCAAAAAATCCATCCAAGCTCAATGCAACTAAACCATGTACCACTAGTCACAAGAAGATCTTCAAGCAAGAGATGGACAATACTTTGGCCCAGTGGGAGGAAAAAGATTGCTCCACACCTGATGAGGAATGGGCAGTTCTGCAGCAGATAGTGTACAACACTGCTAGAATTTCACTTGGCAAGCCAGACAGAAAACATCAGGACTGGTTCGATCCCCCTGACCAGGAACTCTAGAACCTCATGGATAGGAGAGACAGAGCCCACCAGAAACACACTCGCTCACTAAAGTCGGATTGGTGGGAGATGACAGAGGATTTGCAGAGAGCTACAGATAGAAACGACATGAAGGGCTTCTAAACAGGACCCAAGGAGGTCTGGGACCACAAGGATCTGTACAGCTGAAATCAACAAATGGGCAGGAAACCTTCTCTAACAGCAAAAGAGTCCTGACGAGATTGAGTGAACACTTCCAGCAGCTACTGAATCTCCCTGGTGACATAGATCGAGAAGCCCTTGACAACATCCAGCAACGACCCATCAACACATGCCTTGATGGGATTCCAACCATGAAGGAGTTGACTAAAGCAATTGCTGGTCTGAAAGATGGCAATGCCCCTGGCGGAGATGAATCCCAGCTGAAGTATGGAAGCATGGAAGAACCAATCTGCTAAATAGGCTACACCAACTCATTACCAAGTCCTGGGAGGCAGGTGCTGTACACCAAGAGTGGAAGTTTGCCAGCATTATACCCATATACAAAAAGGGAGATTGGACCGACTGTGGGAACTACAGAGGAATCTTGCTGGCAAGATCTTCGCCAGGATTCTCCTCAACAGGCCATCCTTACACATCATGCAAGAGGTGGTCCCAGAGACACAGTGTGGCTTTAGATCTAACCGAAGCACAATGGACATGATCTTCTGTCAATAATAGTTAACTTCTTGGGGTGAAACTGCTTTTAATCAAATACGGTTCAGAATCAATATTACATATTTTTACAGGCAATCATTAACTTGAGTTTGGGAATAATTATTTTATAGGATTTTAGACTTAAAATTCTTCAAAAGGTAAGTGAATATGATGGTGAAATTTAAATGGGTTGTTTCTTATATTTTTGTTAACACATTTCAGTTCTCAAAAAGTAGCCTGCTTTTGCTCAATGTGGGTTTTGTTTTGAGCTACAGCCGGTGGCCTAATGGTGAGTTTTCCTACTGGTAAAATTTCATACACCTGAAAACCCTACCAAAAAAAAAATAGAAATTGTTTTATTATTTTAACCTTATATGACCTTTGACCATTTATGACCTAATAAATGGTTCAATTATTATGAACGTAATGTTGAAACATAGCAAATTAAGTATTCATTAAAATGATATCAAGATCTAAGAAATTGATCACACAAAAATCTATTGACTGTTATCTATAGTGCTCCCATCACAGATACATTACATTTTCATATTTTTTCAAAATTATGTGAACTTTGAACATTTATGACCTAAGAAATGGTCCAATTTGTATAACATTCATGTTAAAACATAACCAATTAAGTAATCCTTAGGATGGTATCAAGATCAAGAGAATTGGTCACACATAACTACACTTATGGCTATTTATAATACCCCTACCCCAAAAACATAACATTTTCATACTGTTTCAACATTATATGACCTTCAACAAATTATGGCCTAATAAATGGTCCAATTGTTAGAAATTCAATGTGAAAACATGGCAAATTATGTACCTTAGGATGATACCAATATGTGGCAGAGCCAAGCCTAAAAAGACATAAGTCAGAAAATTGAAAATTTAGTTTTTAAGGGAATACAAAACTACACATTATTATCTTTAACATGAAAAAAATAGTTTCACACAATGTTTCCATGCAAACTTATGAACAATTGAAGTTCGAACACTTAAAATGTAAGTTTTGAGAAAACTGCATTTGAAAATTGTTTATCAGTATACATTGACTTGTCATTTTAAATTGCATTTTTTAAAAATTTGTTAAGAAAATTGTTAAGGTAGTATGAAAGCTGAATGTATGAACTGTTTTTAGATAAAATAAAATATGAAAAATTAGACCATTTTTAAGTTTCTGCCTATTGTGGAAAACTAGCATTTGCGACTTATGTCTCGATTGGTTTGGCTCGCCACATATTGAAGGAACTGATCACACAAAACTGCACTTACGATGAAAACATGACATTGCCATACTTCACAACATTTTATAACAATTCGCAGCAATTATCCATATAATTATTGTCCATATTTTAATCACTAATTTGCGAGGAGCTTTTTCTAGTTTCTACATACAATTTACTAATTATATTTTTAAATGTCAATTATAATACATTTGATGCTGTAGTACAATTATCATGTACCAAAGAACCAAAATTTTGACTATTTTATGTTTACTATTATATAAAACTTTTAAACAATTAAGTTTAATTTAGAAGTGGGACACATCTTTAGTAGAGGGGGAATGAACAAACAGAGCATTTCTACCTCACTTGTACTACATCACTTTATTTATAGTGTTCTTACACTCTATGGTTTACAGTCATAAAGTTTGAGGACATTTATTCAAATTAGCTGGAGGAAGAGCAGGCGCGGATTCAAACCGGTTTCCGGAAAATGGTCAGAAAAAGAAAATATATATAATTTGTTTTAAATAAAGGTAAATTATAGAAAGATTGACTTGTAAATTAGTCTTGATGTTTTTTATTTGTGATCGTGCTACTTTAGAGAAGTCTGTAGTCTTATATTTTGTTGACGAAAGTCGGCGTAACGGGGCGGGTCGGCTGCGCTGAAAAATTAGAAAAATTTCCATTCCAGACATGCTACTGTCATCAAAAGACACGTGGATGACATCTTTTCGCCGTTTTTCTACATTTCATGAAGATTCGTTACGCTCACGGTTGAGTCTCGATGCCGAGTTAAATATGTGGTAAAGGAGGTGGGAATGACACGATCAAAATACTCTGCCGACCACTGCATCAGCAACCTTGAATGAGATGGACCCTATAATGTATCCGAATATCGCCAATTATTTTTTAACTTTACCAGTTACCACATTTGAGTTTGAGAGAAATGTATCTGCTCTAAGAAGACTTAAAACTTATTTGTGGAGCACGATGAACCAGAGAGATTGACAGGACTTGCCTTACTCCACATTCACCACAATATGGACATCGACGTTAATAAGTAATTCGATGATCTGCAAGACTTCATCCAAGAAGAATGGAACTAGCAAATTTGTTGTCTGATTAAAAAGAAGAAAACTTTAGATGTATTATCACGTAGTGTAGCTAAAAACGCTGGGTCGTAAAAATCAAAATTTAATAGCTCATTTTATACTACTGTATTAATCATGTTGAAAATAATCCATCTTTTAACTAAATAAAACAATAATTATAAACAAAAAAAGAAGAAAAAAACTTTACATAGAAGACAAAATTTCTGGGTTTCAAATTAAAAACGTCCGTATTTCGGACTATGATTTTTTTTTTGATCAACCTTTGCAAGAATTGTTACTATTTTGACACTTTTAATTTGGTCATATACATTTGTACGTGTTTGCTACTTGGCAATACATCTTTAATTTTTACAATATGTAAGTACACGCAAAATCGGCGTAAATTTAGATGTTTATCAGGTGTGAACAATGTTCGTGTACGTTGAAATTCAACTATAAGTCAATAATAATTTTTTTAGTGTTGTTCTTCATATTTTTTTAACAAAAAAAAAATATAAATTTAGTTTTTTGACAGACAGTGCATCTTTAAGTTCCAAACAGGAGCTTGGTGCCTATATTGTGGATTGTCACGCAGTTCTTAATAATTGATTCACCAATGCAATGTTGTTAAATGCAATGTAATTTGTTTTTATCAAGGTGACTGACCTGAAAACTTTACTGTTTTTGCGACAGCCACCTAGGCCTATTGTATATAAAAAGTGCCATTAGCGAAGTTAAATTAATTAACGCTAATGTTCTATAACCTTATAGCTAGCGTTAGTTCTTATGTGTACATTACCTAGTACTTTCTTTTCATCGACAAATTCCTTTAAAATGTCGTTAAAATAAGTTATTTACATTTCACCAGATTGCGGGTTATAGTCAGTCTCTTCGCTGGCGTTATTTCTTGTGCTCGTTATACCTAGAAAAATGCGTTGGTACCTCTTTTTCTTCGGCGAAGATTTCATCCTGTATCTTTGTCTTTAAAGCAGGCCTATGTACACTACGATATCAAAATGTGGTGAATGATGATACAATAAATAATAAACAAAGCTAATCTTTAGGTCCTATAGTTTTTAATTTCAATAGTGCAATTTCCAGCCATCTAGAAGTAAAAATATCAAAGAAAATTCACATCAGCGCCAACCATGTTGGCGCTGATGTTGTTTGGACTCTCGCGAAGTAAGTAGGTCACATTTATTGCTGGATCCGCGCCTGCATATCAGTCGCTAGAACACCGTCAGACCTATACAACAATGACACTAGTCTATCCTTGTAAATATATTATTATATTATTTGCTTGGTTATTTTGATTGTGCTCCTAGGCCCTAAACTAGGCCTAGGCTAGCTGTGTTGTGGGCGGGGTTGGGTGACAGACGATCAGGCCCATGATCGTAAGGACGATCGGGCCCATGTGGATGATTATTAAAATCTCATTTCCAAACTTCATTTTTTATATTACTAAAACCAAAACTTTTAATATTGATTTATTTATTTTTTCATTTAATTACAAAAAGAAGTTTTTTAAAATGTTATACCATAAATTAGCAAATTTTTTTTGACTTGATCAGTTGACAAACACATCATTCAAATATAGATGTTCGAGCCCAGTGAGGATCGACACAAAGAAGATCGGGCCCATTGTAATGTACGATCGAACCCAAGTAAAGTGGGCCCCATCTTTTTTATTTTGGAATCTGATATGCGTATTTTAGAGGTTTACACCGCTGGGAAAAAAAAAACCTGGTGAAGGTTGCCTAGGCCTTAGGCTATATTATCTAACTATTGGCCCAGTTTACTTCAAATTTTCAAATAATGTCAAAACATCCATGCCATACTCTCATCCAGAGATTTCGTGCTGATTCGTATTAGGGTCAAGGGTCATTATACAAATGTATACTGAGATGAAAAGCTCTGGTTAAAACTATGGGTCCCAAAGTACTTTTGCAGTCACTGAGAGACCCATAGTTTTAATCCAGAGCATTTGATCTTAGTGTATATTTGTTTTACATACTGGATTCATACATTCTTGTTCATATAGATGTCCTTGTTTATTTCTAAAGCCTGTTTTCTTGTCGATCGATCTTCCAAAATCGCCGATGTTATAAAAAATCACGCTGGACCGCTATATTTCCGCTATTTACTACCCTGTGCGCAACGGAATTTGTATATCTTCGCGACGAATTAACATCGCAATAAAACAAATTTAAAGAACTTTTCAACTGCAATTTTTATATATTAGTTAGATAATTGTATATCTTATGTT
>JAOTQE010076107.1:0-16278 GCA_025631205.1 Nesometra sesokonis
CCCACTCAACTAAAATCATGATTCCGCCCCTGTGTCGGGTACTCTTTTAACGTAAGAAAGTGAAAATACACTCTTTTAAAAGTGACCTGAGTGTCCACTCCAAAAAGAGTGAAATTTACTCCAATCGATTGCAAATTCACCCCTTAGGAGTGAAATGATTCACTCTTTTCCAGAAAATTCATTCCACAAGAATAGATTTTGAATACTAATAATTCACTCTTTTAAGAATGGTCTCTGAGATTACTCTCACTCTTTTAATTCACTCAAGAAGAATTAAATTTCACTTTTTACATTAAGAGTGCATCCCCCTCCCTAAATCAGAAGTTTTGATACGCCCATGACGACTTATCATTCAGATACATATTTCTACATACAATTATGAAAAAGATTGCATAATCACTGTTCGTGTTGCTAGTTCATCTTCATTTTTCGTTCTTGTCGCCATGCGTTCTTCATCTTCAAGTTGACCAGGCTCCTTCTAGTTTGCCCATTGCCTCTGTTGAGTTCCGCTTCATATTAAGCCGAAGTGTTAAGAGGCCTGCGTTCTTTTAAGTCACATCATGTGACCATCCAGGGTTGCAAAAATGTTGTCATGTGAACTTGCAAATAAAACTGAGAATATAGAACCGAATATGGTAGCATAATTAAATCAAATGCAGTAATTTTCCCAAAAATCATGTTTGATCTAGGCCTATATGGATTTTAAAGCAGCCAGAATGAACATGCCTACTAATAACCCTGGAGGCCTACGAGGTGTGTAAAATTTCAACTTTCCAACAAATATTTTAAATTAGGTTGATGACGTCAATTTAGTCACGTGTAATTCGGTAATTGCCAGGTCGAAGCGGAGTAATTCGTTACGATTATTAGAAGTTTAATGCATCAATTAAAAAAAGATAAGGACCCTGGGAATGACTTCCTGTGCAATGTATAGGCCAATGTCACAGTCCTGTAGGCGCGGGATTAGTTTGGGGTCTAGACCTTCGAACGTCGTACGCGTATCTGTCCCTAGCAAGGTTGATACATAAAAATCACCCATCTGCTTTTTACAACCGAATACCCGGATATTGTATGTCAACAAATATTTTATCTTTGCAATAGTAACTGTCAAACTTGGTGTAGTACGACAAGGAGTACTGTGGTAATGACGTCAAAGAACAAATTGAGGCAATGACCATGACTGACCGATCACACTTGTGACCAACAACTCTTGCTGAGGGTGTTACGATGGCCAATGTTTGACCTTTATGCTACTGCAAATATCTCTTGTGAATGCATTTTAACAAGGATGTTTAAGAATTATTCAGTTCAAGTATAAACTGTGTGATCTAACTGGTTTCTATATACCAGCGATGTATGTAATGAAGATTTGAATCCTCCCGCGAGTAACTTGTGAGTTTTTTCAGGGTGCACAACCGTAGATAAATGAGTAGACAAAATAAAGTGCTATCTAGAAACCACTAAATCTCCTGAAATCAAACAATTATAGAGTCTTCTCTAAACTGTCATAAACAAAAAATTTTGCCAAGTTAAATCTCCAATTCTAATGTTTTTTCTCTGTCTCATTCCATTGTGTTTTTTTTTTCTAGTAACTTCCTGTTTCATCAACGTTGTCGAAACTTTGAGACCAAAAACTACTTTGTAATTGTCAGTAGGTCTATTCATCAAAGAGTTTGAAATAATATCATTTAATTAATTGCATTAGTATCATAAACTCATATTATCGTAATATTATAGTATTATTACGTATCACCATTTTTCATTTAGTATAATTTTAGTACCGTATTACAGTATAGAGTGATTTTACCGTATATAATTTAGGCAAGATAGACCTATAGAGCAAAGTGTAAATAGTAAAAGAACTGTAATTGTAGGTGAGCACGTAACGCTTTGGAATAACATCAGAACTTCATTCCACTTTGTCTGATGAAGTTCTGATGCCATCACTACGAAGCGTTAACGGTATGTGTGTATATATGTTGGCGTATGGCATATTAAATGTCTGTTATTAACCTATTATTTATTCAAAATCAAATTTTTCTTAGTACTATTCTAAGAGCCAGATGAATTAATTTGAACAAATTAGGGGTGGGTGGGTTATGAATATACGATTACCAGGACAGAACGGAAGTTTGAATTCTAGTGTAAATAATTATGAAACAAAATTTCCTGAAATAAAACAGTATGCTTCTCTATTAGTTTACAGACCCACCAAATGTCCGATTTAATCATTAACCATATCACCCATAGTTGAAATATTACTTATGCTAACTTAGGATTGTATCTTTTTAGTCATACGGTGAGAACTTTAAGTCGTTAATATCATAATGTTTAATGATCTATACAAAACCAAAATGACCCCTTTATGTATCTTTTTTTTAATTCATCAATCAAATGTTCTGCTTTGATGTACACATTTGAACTTCGTCAACTAACCGCAAGATGAGATCGGATATTATAATTTTGTTTAATGTCATTACAGAAAAAAATTAACGTATTTTAGTTAGGTCTATAATAATTTAAAATGTGTGGTCTGTCATTTATGATCACTGGAGTATTCAAAGTGTGTGTTCGCTGCGTCATGCGGTCTTGGGAGTGAGGGGTGCGACCATCCTGTGAAGTCAACGAGTTAAGATTATATCCATTAACAATTTATAATTATGTTAGGGAGATTTCTGCCGATACATACTTTTAAAGCAGTATTCTATTTTTATATATTTTAAATTGTGGTTGGAGGCAGTAATTTTCCTGTGTTTAGACTGATGTGATCTTCTTATCGATCTTTTAAAGCGGCATTATTTTTTTTTTTTTTTGCTTTTCAAAACAAAAATGGGGACTTAACCCCTAAATCACAATCCTGGATCCGCCCCGAGTTTCTACTCTTTTTCAAGTAGCCTTCTCTGTATCCTCTATTTAATAATTTCGTATGTGCATTACTAGCAGAAGTAAATGTATATTGAAATTGGACAGTAGCACAGAACAAACATATATGTTCTAAAATATGTGATATTCATTCATCATCATCATCATCATCATTATCATTATCATTATCATTATCATTATCATTATCATTATTATTATTATTAGGCCCATTCCGTAACTTTGACCTTTGACCCGTCACCATAACATTGACTCCGTTCCCATAACCTTGACCTTTGATCCCCGTCCCGTAGCCTTGACTTTTGATCATGTTCCTGTAACCTTGGTCATCCGTCCCGTAACCTTAACTTTTGACCCCGCTCCTGTAACCTTGACCTTTAACCTCGTGGCCCATCAAGAGCAATTGTGGTGTGAACTTACATGCTTCCACCACATTTGGCCAAGATGGGACCAAGGAGTAGCAAAAAACAGTTAACTTTGACCTCAGTGACGTTGACCTTCGAACTCGTAACCATCATCAGAGATTCTGGTCTGAACCTACATGCATCCACCAAGTTTGGGCAAGATGGGACAAGAGGAGTAGCGAAAAACAGTTATTTGACCTTTGACCCAGTGACCTTGACCTTTCCAAAATGAACCCCTCGATGTCAATTTCGCAGTGACCCTGCGTCCACCCACCAAGTTTCATGGAGATTGGACCAAGGACCTAGGAGGAGTAGGGGAACAAACAAACAAACCAACAGAGAGACAAACGTTGCTCAAATTATACTATTATTATTATTGTTGTTGTTGTTGTTGCTGTTGTTGTTGTTGTTGTTGTTGTTATTGTTGTTGTTGTTGTGCGATTATGTGTTAACAGCAAACTTTTTTTCAATATCGCCGAGAACGCTTGCCATACATTGTCAGCATCATTCAACGATAACAGTATTTATAATGTACGGTTGTAGGGCTTTAATAAAGTTATTAAAAATTAGTGTGGGCCTATTCCTATGGATCATAACGGTCATGATTTTGTATTGTCGCAAGGACGATTCGGACGCTAAATAATACGTTCAATTATTATGGATTTTATTGAATCATGAATATTAAAACCGCATGTTGATGCCTATTTCTTCAAAAGATTATTGTATCAAGGTGGATTTTGTAAATACACTTGAACTAATATTGACCTAGTTGGAAGTTATCTCCTCTAGTTTTCCGGTGTTACTAAGAGTTGTTAAAGACAGAATTTTATTAAGGGTGCTTATTTACATACGTAAGCGACGATCGACAGTCCTACCGATCAAATCTAAGAAGGCAAACAGACTTACTGCAAAATTGCCTCTTAAGTGGAATTTCAATAGAGCTCTTGAAGAAATAGCATAGTAAAGGCCCATTCTTTCCAAAGTCAACAAGTAAAACATTCTAAATCTGACTAAGTTTTATTTAAATTTATAGGCCTAAATATAATACTGATCCGTCATATTTATATCATTTTATTACTTACTATTTATCGTGATATTCTTTAGCATGATGTTCTATGTGAACCCGCCAGAAAGCTATTACCATCATCTTCTTTAGCATGTTAATCCTTGCTAACGTTTTCTTCTAGAGCACAATAATTAAGGATCTTGGGAAGTCTATCATGATAAATTAATTCATAAAAGAAATTCAACCAATCAAGGACAGTATATTAAGTAGGTTGTTTACCCGCTGCCATCAAGTAAACCAATCAAAATTATAGCCAAGGAAGCTAATTAGCATATTATTGTCATGATCTTGTTTTTTATGTGAACGCTTTTTAATTAACATTCTAAAGGAAGTCACATTAGATAAGCACATTAAAATTCTGTATGAACATGGCTAATGCAAAATAATAAAAAAATTAATTAATGCTTTCATTCATTCATTCATTTCTTCCTTCATTCCTTCCTTCCTTCCTTCTTTCCTTCCTTCCTTCCTTCCTCCCTCCCTCCCTGCCTCCCTCTCTCCCTCCCTGCCTCCCTCGCTCCCTTCCTCCCTCGCTGCCTCCCTCCCTTCCTTCCTTCCTTCCTTCCTCCCTCCCTCCCTTCCTTCCTTCATTCCTTCCTTCCTTCCTTCTTTCTTTCTTTCTTTCCTTCCTTCCTTCCTTTCTTCCTCTTCCTTCCTTCATTCATTCATGAATTTTTATTTGCGCTTCTATGGAGATTATAACCTGGGTGACAAACATACGAATACGACCTACAACCTACTAGCTTAGCAATGGGCAAATATCAATGAAATTGTCTAGGCCTAGCCTAAAAGAGTTCACTAACTTTTACCTGCTTTATACTTTAGAATAAATCTAAAAAAGTATGCAGAGCCGCCGGAAGCAATTTTGAAGTGGTCCGGCTAGAGAGTCAAATTTGACCTCAGCCCCACCATGGTTGGGGCTGAGGTAAGACAATTTTAAAATTCAAGGTTCCTACATGCCCGGAAATGGCACCTCCACAGAGAGTTTTTGTGTGATTGACGACAAAAACATCGCGATTTATAGAACTATAACAACTACGAATTATATTTGAAGATAAACCCAACTTATGAGATTTCTTGTCTTGTTAATTGATGATGGTTTTAATTTTTATTTATCAATTTATTTTTTTTTATTTTTGTTAATTTTATTTTTTTGTTATTTTATTTTTTTTTATTGGCCAAAAAGTGGTCCGGCGAAAGCCGGACCTGCCGGACCGGCTCCGGCGGCTAAGTAACTAACCATTTTTACTATTTTAGAAATAATAAACATGTAAATTTCCAAAGAAATTTAATTTTAGGGGTAGATTTTGGGAGGAGACGTCATAGACAACGAACTAAAAGAGGAATCTAGGCCTATCTTACCGTCTAACATCTAAACACATTTCCCTTGTTACTATGACCTGATAATATTTCTCCTAGAGTAAAATGTTATTAGTATTTACAATACATGACTCATTTTATAGGTTCCACTAACCTGAATCTGAGTCACATTACACCAATTTATTTTACTTTTACAGGGGTTATAACTCTTCCAATTTAGCAATTGGACAATACTTTTTACTATAATAGTTTGAGAAAACTGGGGGGAGTAAAATCAAACAAATTAGAGATTGGGTTTAGATGTGGAGAAAATGTTTGCGATTGAATAGGTAGCTCTATTAGCATGTTGCTGAACAAATATAATTAAATAGAGAGTTGTTGCTGACCAAACTCACTGAAGGAAAGGGGAGGCGATATGGACAAAGAAGAACATCATCAAGAGATGGATTTAAATATTAGAGTTTTAGAAAGAAGGCATAGAAGAGTTGTTGTTGTTGTTGTTGTTGTTGTTGTTGTTGTTGACGGTATGCATTGGAAGAAAAAGAAGTTCAGGCAAATAAAGAATCGGATATCTTACATAGACATAGATATACTTTATTGTCAAACTAATGCGAGATTACTGGCCCAAGAGATGGGTTAATGAGCATACAAATCATCTGAAAAGAGAATCAAGAATTGCTTCTTACAGGATTACAGTTAAGAAAAGAGAAACCGAGTGAGCAAATTCCTTCAAGTGCCAGAAGATGGATTGAGATGAACATACGAATAAACATTCTGTTGACACCAATATTGTAGAAATTACAAATACAGAATGCTATGGAGTTTTTACCAGTGCTCATTTTTCTATTTAAGTTGCCGCCTTCACCAAGTTGTAGTTTTTTTGCAACTGTGTGAAAGTTACCAGATATAAACCATCAGCTACACTTCCGCTAATATATTGTATTTACCGTATATTTTTTCTGTTTTATGTTTTTTTTATTAATTGTATATATTTTACATTTGAGAAGGCATGCAGGGTCGTCAGGTCGCATGGTCAGTTGGTACAGTATTGACTCTTTCCCTAACCAAACCCCAGCATGCTACCATATTTTAAGATGGTTTTTGAATTTTAATACTCCGTTTTTGGAATTCTTTTCAGGGTTTTGTCGCCGACAAACTTCAGTAGGGAACTTATTCCATACCTTCACGACTCTAATACAAAAAACAAGGAGAAATTTAGGCCTATTAAAAGTATAACTACAAGCACTCGGAGCACCAAGCGGTCGATATTCTCGGAAATGCAGCTTTAACCGTTTACCATTTCTGTACACACTGTCCTTGTGTTTGCGGATTTTTTAGTGTTTAATAATGAGGTTTCGCAGATTTACGAAATACGAAAACGGACGTTATACATTCTTGTAACATTTGAATAGAACACCTTAAATATCTGTCACAGTTAGTCAGTATTTTATGACGATCATCAAGAATTCATAGGTAGACAATTTGATATATTTTTTAACACATTTAGGAACTTTCAAAAATTGGAGTGTGACGTATCCGTTTTCGTTTTCGTATTTCGTAAGTTTGCGAAACCTCACTAATACTAAAGCTAAGAAACCATTATAAAAACAGTGTGTAGAAACTAACAGTAAAGGTGACCGCGATCTGTCTATTTTTTTTTTTTTATTTCTTTAGGAGTAGTACAGCGTGAAGCCCCTCTTCAGATCGCAAACTGAACACCGTATGTTTTCCGGAGGCCCCACAGGCACATGCGATCACGGATTTTCACTAAAATTTAATCAATTGTTCCTCTGAAAATTTTGTCAGAATCTGTCAATTACTGAACTTTTTAAGTTTTGCTGCGAACCGACACACAAACACACACCCGAACACACAGATACACCCACCAACACGACTGAAATTATAACCTCGTTGGCGGAGAGGCCTATTTCAAATTGTTTGTTAGTAAATATAGATTAGAGTTTGATGAACATATCGCTAGAATAGACTTAATCCTGCCTTGAAGTAAGATTTTCCAGCAATCACAAATTACAGTCCCAGACTCCATATCACTCACTTTACCACTGCGGTCTGAGATTTGACAAATTTACACGACAGTTATCTACCACAGACAAACGTTATTCTAACTTTCTCATAATTTTTTTCCTTTATCGAAACAGCATTTTATTTTCTTTTATTACATTTTTTTCTTAGTAAAATCTAACGGAAATTATAACCAGGTGTGACTGAGTAGCCGATACGAAAAGAACAGAGGTAGAAGGGTCAGGTCTTTGTTTTCACCTTTCATTTCACTCCGTAGACGCCTTTTGACAGGACAAAGGCAGTGAATATAGTTAAGAATTGGTAACTTTTGTTCCAACTTAATTTAATCTAATTGATTGAATTCACACTTAAAGCTACTCTGTTATTAATACAAGGTTGATTCTTTAATTTGGTTTGATGTTTTATTGTATCAGTTAGTTGTTGATTTACACGTGTCAAGATTTTGATCTATAAATGATGAATTATGTATCAAAAAGCTCCTTCTGTCATTGAAAACTAGTGTTTTTATTTAATTCGGGTATTACTACCGTTAATCTACGCGCTTGCTGAGTCAGTGTAACTACGAAGTATACCTAGTATAGCTGGAATTTACAGTATTGTATTAACAATGATTAGATTGTAGGTCCTAATTTTACCCCGTTTCCCCCCTAATGGTCTGGGTGGTGGTCGGGTCCTATCGTTGGCTTATATTTTAAAATCATTTTTAAATTATGATGTTTTTTTAATATGAATATACATATATATCATAACTAAATCAAGCTTCACTAAAAAAAATTTAAAACATATAAAAATAAATGATAGGATATGTCGTCCTCCGTCTGGTGCAGTCCATTACCGCCACTGTCTATCCTTCTCTTTCGGTATCTCCCTTTTGGTCTGTTTTCACTTTCCCTTCTTTTTTCTATCAATCTCTTCCTGTTTCATCACACCATCCCAGCCTATTATTCTTGATATACATTGTGCGCATGTGGAACTGCGATAATATAAAGTTAGCCGCTAGCACGGTATTTGGTCGCCTGATTATTAGCCGATTCTCAATAATGAAAGATTGCAGGATGACCATGAATAATAACCAGGCCTAGACAGTTTAGTTTTTTTGTAAAGTGGAATAAAAAAAGCCTCTTATCTATATTCTACTGATACGTCTTTAAGTCATATAATTGTACATAGGTGTAGGTGATATCTGTGATCATGGAAGCTACCAGTTATGAATGAGTTTCAGCTATTTCACTCCATTACAGGAAGAAATGTCATTCCTCTCTTTTATCTGTTCCTCTCCTCCATACCTTTGAATTCTTGTATTTTATCCATCCACCTTCTATTCTGTTAGCTTCTCCTCCTAAGACACCTAGTTCACTATTTTATGTAGGTGTATTATAACTATTATCCTTCTTTTGATGACCTACCCATCTTGTTTTGTTTTGTTTTGTGTTTTTTTTTTTTTGGGGGGGGGGGGGGTTTGTTCTTTAGTTTTTTTGAGTTTATTAGTCGTACTCCTGTAGTTTCGTAACATGTGTTGCACCAAAGACCATACTTAGGCCTACTGCTAATTGTATAACACTATTCCATAATTATATTATCTTACATTTATTGTAACAATTTAATAAAAAGACATCCGTGTGTTTCGTGTTCCATAAGCAATGGTTTCAGTATGATGCTGCGAACTTTTGAACTTCAGTAGTAGATAACAATCATTCTTTGTTCGAATTATAATTCTTTTTTTTTTACAAATTCTGAATACTAATTAACAATTAGTTCCTTGTAATCTATCAGGATAATTATCTACATCATAGACCACTTATTAACCTTTACATTACCTTCCGTGAATATTTTCGATCGAAGACTTGGCAGTATACGTCTGCCTGTATACACTGTATTCCTTAGAGACAAGGAAATGTTACGTTACAAATTACCTATTAAATTTATCTATACACATTCTTAAAATACACGACAGACACAGTTGTGTATGTTTCTATTTCTTTTATCAAGTATTAAATCTGTTATTAATTAGAAATATTCCAGATTAATTACGTCACGTCGGCATTATTTCAATAATGAAATTAATAAATGTACGTTTTATTAATGAATGAATTGAGGAGTTGTTAAAATGTTTTCTTGTAAATCATTTGGTAAAGTTTTGAGAAATTTGATATGCAAAACTATTTTTCTGGAAAATTGGTTTTAAATTTGAGCCTAGTTCCAAAAAACAATATTCTTGTTGATAAATTCTGTCAACATTAATATTTGAGTAATCGAGTTACCTTCATTTAGCCTTCATGATATTCATAATACAATCAACATTTTACCTTTATCATGCATAGGCCTACAGTATAATTGCATGTCCTTATACCTTTCAGGTTTTAGCATAATTTCCTTTCACACCCGATGTCCTGAGTAGGCTTTAGAATTACTACATTACCCCTAACCTCCCTTCCCAACCCCCCCCCCCGGGGTGGATCCAGGATCCACCGAAAGGGGTGGGGGTGGTGCACCCAGGTCAGGGTGGGCATGGTTACCTTTTTTCTTGAAGAGCAAAAAAAATAATTCCCCCATTTTGGTGCTCTGGTACCCTATTTTGCCCGTATTTTGGGTTTTTATGGTAAATTTTTCACCCGGCGCGCCTAATATAAGGGAGGGCGCAACTACGTTTTGACAATAATAGGGGAACGCGCAATCCGGTTGCCCCCTTTTTTTATTTAATCTTGTAATTTTTCATGTTTATACCATGAATACCAGGGGCGGATCCAGCGGAGCTAGAAAGGGAGGGGAAGGGGCCTATGCCAAGTTGGAAAAGCCCAGGTATGAGGTTTTAACAGGAAAACGATAACAATAGGCATGGGTCCAGGGCATGCTTATATTAGGGCCGGGGAAAATTTTTCTCTACAGATGCTCTTCGGTGTACTTTTAGCGCCCCAAAATTGTACAAAAAATATATTTTTTGGTTTCAAAAAGGGGAGGGGGGGAGGTGGGTCCGGTTGACCCCCGCCCCTTGGATCCGCACCTGAATACAACATTTTTCAAATAAATAAAATGTTACCGTACTTGTGTTGATCAAGAAGCCGATAGTTGATGTTTAGAGATGCCATTTCTTTCATATCTTCCTCTGACAGCTCAAAATCAAACAGTTGAAAGTTCTCTTGGATGTGTTTTGGATTACAACTCTTTGGTATAACAACAACGCCTAGTTGCAGCTCATAACGTAACACTACTTGGAATTCAGTCTTCTTATGTTTATCTGCAATACGTTTGATTATCGGATTTTCATTCAGATGTATTGGTTCTGGTCGCTTGACGCTGTGAAAAGTGTTTTAAATTTGAAAATTATTATTTATAATAAATCGGAATAAAAACACAAAAGTTTTTATCTTCATTTTGTAGCCAAAACACATATATTTACGAAAGATGGCCTAATTTACTTAAGTATATTCAAGTATTTTATCATGGTTATGGACCAGTAGGCAATAATCCTTAGTATTGTGCTACTGGTTGACATAGAATGCTAGCTATCTAAGATTTGTTTAGTGATAATGGTGGTTATACAAACGAAACATGTCTGTTAATATGGGGCCATAAGGCAATATTTTGTACAAATCATATTTATAAAACTGATTTGTCATCTGGAATAATTTGTAGATCATGTCTAAGGCGCAGTACAAGCTACAATTATTCGTATTTTTTATTAAATTCTAATATCTCTAAATAAGTACAACTATAAAAAAAACAATGCTTATTCAAATTAGAAATTAACAATTAACACTTTGCGAAAAAGGGGTTTAGGTACAATGTATGTAGTGTTGAAATGAATAACAAGATTACAATTACATCCACGAGAAATATATGAGATATGGAAAATGACAAGGTCTACTGTTAATAATAATATATATTTATGTATTTATTATTTATTCAAAATTTGGAACAATATCGAACATAAAATAATTGACCAGAGGTGCATCAAGAGGGTACCATGGCCTGAGGGCCCAACACAAGTGTGGGTGTCCCCTTAACCCCGGGTCATAATAAAACAAAACTACACATAAATATTATAAATTATGTTACAATTTTCAATTGATTAATGTATATACATGTTTAAAACTATTTAAAATGAGCATTGAAAAGTGCTAGACCAATCATCAATAAAATACACACAGCAACCCAACTAATGTTCCCAGGCCAGAAAAAATTGCTCAGTCAGCATTAATCGGAGATGTTCAGGAAGAACGTGGCATAGTTTAGCAGCCTCGACGTAAAAATAATTTAGGTAAAGTGAAGTACAAACAGGGACTTTATAGAGCTTATTTTTATCGAAATAATTTATTTTAAACGGAATATCAAGGTTTTGTGGAAACGCATAATGAAATTAACATCTACTCTTAAAAAACCATGGAAGTCCCCCAAAAATTTAGTAAGTGTCCTCTACAAAAGCACCCACCCCGGTCTCACACCCCTCATAACACCACTCACATAGATAGTACTTACAATGGTTTACTTCCACAGGCCAGAGGGGAATATGCTGTGACCACAATATTGTGCTTTTTACAGAATTGTAGAAGATCAGTTTGTGATAGGTACGGATGTAGCTCGATTTGGACGACTGACAGTGGGTGGCGTGCAATGGCTTGAATACGCTCAATCTGTTGAATGTTAAAGTTGGAAACGCCAATTGCCCGTACTAAACCCGCATCAACAAGGTTTTCCATCTCCTAGTAATGAAAGCAAGAAGAAGATTTGAAATATTCAATAATTACATTGATTGTATTTAATCACATGGATAAATGGGTAAAGGTTATCCATGTATCCAATGGTTGAAAAAAAAAAGAAAATGATCATCAAATAAATCAAACATTTTTACTTACAAAAGGTTTATTTTAGTGGCAAGGACCATTTACCAATGGTAGCAATACCAGCACTAGCATTTTCAAAAGGGGGGGGGGATAATACCTTTTAGGAAAAAAGGCAAAACTTCCCAACACTTATGTCAGGCAGTTGTACTGGTGGTGCAAAGAGTTTTTGGTCTTGGTCAATTTGCATGTTTTATACCCTATTAATGTTAAGTCTGGGCCATATGTGTGCACTATTTATTTTTGGGGGTAGATTTTAGAGCTGACAAAAACAATATAAGAGGGGGCACAACAATGTCTTGGTGATAATAGTGGGGGGGGGGAGGTGTGCACACCGACCAGATGTCTAGACAAATGTAATGCCTACTGGTCACTAGAAATCTTTTTTTTTTGGTCTGGAGGGGGGATGCATTCAAACACTCCGCACCCCTCTGGGGATGTCCATGGGTAGCCATGCGGTTCAATTATTTATCTGGCAGATGGGTATATTGTATACCAGTGCCATAGCCAGAGTTGAAACATGGACTAGGCGAAGTCATGGGTCACATAGGATTCCAGGGACTGGAACCCTCTATTGGATGTCAGTGAGTGAGTCCCCCTTAAAAAGCCCAAATTTTGCCAAATTTCAGATGAGGTGACCCATGCTGGCTACAGCACTGTATACAACTTCCTATTTGTTTGATAAATTAATAAGTAAAAAATATAAGGATCTATATTATATTTGTACACCATATCCTCTGAATCATGTGCAGTCATGTGATTAATATTTTTTTTTCAATTATTTACCTGGTAAATGGGTATATTGTATAGTCATTATTTTCTATTTGTTTGATAAATTATTAAGTTGACATATATTACTATACCTTCCATGTCTCCACATAATCCACATCATCAAAATATGGGGTATAATCCTCAGCATCAGGGTAGTGTTGCCGGGGGTCGTTAGAAAACTATTACCACAAAAAAAATATAAGGATCTACATTAGATATTGGTACACCATATCATCTAAATCACATCATCAGATAAGATCACACTTAAGTAGGCCAAATTTGTTATTTTGCCACTAAAGACATTCTAAAAATTTCATAATAATTTTTAGTTAAACATCAAGTTAATGATGTCTGTTTCAAAATATTCAATATCCATCTAAAAATAAATTCTGAAACTGTCTTGCTTAGGATTTAAAGCTAGTTTGTTTTGGTGTGGAATATTTCGGTGTGATACACCAAGGTTAACCAATTAGGTCTGAAGACTTATTTCCAATGAGATCCTTCTAGTGAAGATTGGGCAGTACACTGGGAGATAATCCCCTACTCTTTCCAGTGGTTTCCTTCTGGTGGTGATTGGGCAGTACACTGGGAGATAATCCCCTATTCTTTCCAGTGGTTTCCTTCTGGTGGTGATTGGGCAGTACACTGGGAGATAATCCCCTACTCTTTCCAGTGGTTTCCTTCTGGTGGTGATTGGGCAGTACACTGGGAGATAATCCCCTACTCTTTCCAGTGGGGTCCTTCTGGTGGTGATTGGACAGTACACTGGGAGATAATCTCCTACTCTTTCCAGTGGGGTCCTTCTGGTGGTGATTGGACAGTACACTGGGAGATAATCTCCTACTCTTTCCAGTGGTTTCCTTCTGGTGGTGATGGGGCAGTGCACCAGCAGACAATCCCCTACTCTTTCCAGTGGGGTCCTTCTGGTGTTGATTGGACAGTACACCAGCAGACAATCCCCTACTCTTTCCAGTGGTTTCCTTCTGGTGGTGATTGGGCAGTACACTGGGAGACAATCCCCTACTCTTTCCAGTGGGGTCCTTCTGGTGGTGATTGGGCAGTACACTGGGAGACAATCCTTTACTCTTTCCAGTGGGGTCCTTCTGGTGGTGATTGGGCAGTACACTGGGAGACAATCCCCTACTCTTTCCAGTGGTTTCCTTCTGGTGGTGATTGGTCAGTACACCAGGAGACAATCCCCTACTTTTTTTCTGAAGAGTGTACTGCAATCTTTAACATGGACATGAGGACCAACGGTTTAACATCTCATCTGAAAGACGGTGCGCTATTACCTTGTATTTCGACCCTCCAGCTAAAACACAAAAAAAATGGCAATGTATTAAATCTAACCAAGGACCGGCAAGTCTACACGGTCTAAATTACCATACTATAAATCCTGAAATAACAGAATAATAAACAGGTCTGATGGTGTGGGTTTATTTGGCAGCTCCGCTTGTCGAAGTACAGATCTTATTTCAGGTAATTGCGGTGTCTCCAAAACGTACCTTGCGTAAACTTGTTGTGCTGTGTATTAGGTATAGATCAACATAGTCCATATTAAGTTCTTTCAGCGACCTATGGAAAGCTTTGCAGACATCTTCACGACTGAGAAAGTTTCTCCATAACTTAGAAAATATAAAAATCCAACAATTAATAAATCCATAATAATAACAATATTTCAAAATTAAAGAACTTTAATGACAAGAATAAAATGGAACTGATGATGATTCAAATTTCTCAAAATATCTCTGAAGTTAAATTTTTGTGAAATTTAATTGTAATCAATTAGAAGTACTATGGTACTTAGTTCATTGTAATATATTTTTTTCATCAGTTTTCGTACAGGAATGTGTCTTAGATTTATATTTTTTTAATCATGTGTTTTTAGATTGCTTTATAGGTGATTTTCTCAAAGCCGTATTTCCATAAAAAATTTCAAATGTTCACATCTTGGGATCTACTAATCCAATGAGTGTTATTTATAAAGTAGACTACAGCTTATAGTATTTTTTATTAGAATGTACAGTACTAATAACTAAATTTTTTATTTTCCTACCAGGAGACTCATTTTGTGGTGAGACCTTTCAAATAGTCCAGCACTATCCAACTTTAAACTTTGTGTTTTGTTGTGCCAACTGTAACCTTAAATTATAAAGGTTATGTTTGCTTATGAAAGCACATTAGCGTCAATAAGACTTCTCTAGAAATCCTATAAATGAAATAAGAATAACTGAAGTTGGAAAATACGTATTACATTACACACATAAAAATAAATATTTCTTACTTTTGTGACAATAAATAAATCTTGGCGAGTGACAGTTCCATCGTTGATTTTATCTTTCACAGTAGAACCAACTTCTTCTTCGCTGTTGTACATCCAAGCAGTATCAAAATGACGGTAACCAAGTTCTATAGCAGTCTTGACAGCCGATGCTACGATTCCATTTGGAATTCTTGAAACATACTATTAATAATTAAGAAGTAAAAACAATGTTTATTTACTGTTATGTAAATACTTCGTAAAATGAATTACTTTATTAAATTGTCCTATAAAATTGTCCATTAAAAATGCTGTGGCTAGAGTTCCGGTAGTGGAGGCTATCTCTGCAATGGTTAGCGTCCCTAGATAGGCTAACCTTAACTTTATCATTGCAGAGATGTATCCACTACCGGACCTCTCTAGCCACAACACTGAATAAAAAATAAAAACGCAAGAATAAACAATTAAAACTATCATCACAATTAATCATTCTTTCAGTTTGCATAAAATTAAATAATAATAGTAAACACAGAACATTTGAGAACATCTTCTTGTTGCAGCAATAGAAAAATTGCTTAGCCGAAACGGTCCTACTAAACACCGCCCGAGACCGCCCGATACCGCCCGGTGATATTTTAATCACGCCCGAGTCTCCGATTTAATAAATTTTAACAAAATAATAACGCCCGAGGGTAG
>JAOTQE010076129.1:0-16277 GCA_025631205.1 Nesometra sesokonis
TAGCCACCGCGGTAATAAGTAAAACTACAGGGTTACGTTTTTTAACTTTCACAAGAATTGCTATAATTGTTAGTAAATACATCAGCGTGTCGCCTGGTTTAAAGATTTCTAGTCGCTTATTTGGTTTTGAAAAGTACCCCAGGATCATTTGGAACGAAAATAAACACATGGTATAATTTTTTGAATTAATCACATTTTACCTATTTTGGTGCAGTTTGGCCATGAACTGGCGGCGGTGTGAAGTCTCACGCATTGCCACCCAAAAAAGTGGGCAGGTATGGCGTACCTGCCAACTCATGCGTGAGTCTCGCGCATTGGACCCTATTTTGGACGTCTCGTATTTTTATCATGCATTACCTGAATTCTGCGGCATAGTTACTCAAATATAGCTTTTCTTACGCATGAGACCGGTAATGGCCCCCAAAACAGTGGTAATTTAAACAGAAACGGCCCAAGAGTGGGCAGATGTTTTTTTTTCTTTTTGCTTGCATGTCATATCGACATCAGAGGAAAGTATATCAATATTATAAATATTAACATTGTCTATAAAACGAAAAATATTCAACAATCATAAGACAAGAATTAATCTATTAACACGCGCATGAGGCCATTTCCGGACATATAAAGACAAATATTCTCAGGAGCATTCCTCCGGACCCTAAAATTTGACTCTCTACCGCCCCCACCCCACTCTTAGGTCTACATCCCGCCCCTGAATACTAAATTGATGTTTTATATAACATTGATAAAACATTCACAAAACAAGATGTTATATCAAACTAAACTAATGAAACGCTAATATTTCGGTGGCTGTGCATAAAATAGTTTAGCAGATTTATGAAATACGAATACGAAAACGGATACTTCATAAATTCATGTAACATTTGAATAGAACACATCTGTCACAGTTGGTCAGTATTTTTTCGACGATCATCAACAATTCATAGGTAGAAAATCTTGTATCTTTTTGAACACATTTAGGATTCGTTTTCGTATTTCGTAAGTTTACGAAACCTCACTAATGTCTGTGCTTTCATGAACTAATGTACGAGATTACGACTGTAAACGCACATAATACTTTGTATGTCACTTCTGAGGCTTCGTTTCGTTTTGTACTCCAATGAACGTAAACAACAAACAACTAAACATTGGCGGTTGGTATGAAAGTTCCATCGCGTTTTGTATTTAGACGAACATAAATTGTAACAATTTTACTTTTTCGTAGACATTAAAAAAGTAAAAATTAGCTAAAAGATTGTATTTACAATGGTAGACGGTGAAATTGAGTTTCTTCGTGATCAGGGTTAGTTTAATCCTTTACTTTCTTCCATTACTAGCTAGGCCTGTCTATCACCTTACCGTCGTAAAAAACGATCACTAGAAAACGGGCGTTTTCCCCTGGACTGGATTATTTAGTTCGGAGGCCTAGACCTGTGCTAGCTAGTTTAAACTAGGTAGGACGTTATTCAAATCATATTATTTGCTTACTTCCTTGCAGTATACTTAGGCATAGGCCTATATTTGTTAATAAAAAATACCTTAAAAATGTTAGGCATAGGTAAGGCCCAGGCTAAAGAAGCATGCAAACCTAATAGCTAGGCCTAGCCTAGGCCCCTACTACTAGGCTAGGCTATGTCAGTATTGACCCTGGGTGAAAGGTAAAAAATTATCCCACTAATTTAAATATTTTCTTACAGTTCAAAGGCTTAGTGCAGAGTTGAGGAAGTACCAAGAAAAGTACCTGCCGTTGGATGAAACTGCTAAGGTGAATATTTCAATCAAGTACAATAAAAACCCAAACAAATTTTTTGGGATGATAGTAGAACTAAGGAATTTCACATTAAACAATTTCTTTAGTTTTCACAAAACCGTTACTTCTTCAGGCAACCCGGAATAAGAAAACTAAATCCTCAGCAAAAAACTTTATTATTATTTTTAATCAGACAATTTTGGTGGCGCTGTCATGATCAGAAAACCTCAGCTGTGTGTTAGTCTGCTAAAAAGACCGTCTTTTGTTTGATGTTGTATCTTGTATTTTTGCGTACTTACCTTCTCCTGACCATAGGCCTAGAGGTATAAAATCAGCTCAGGATATAAAACTTAAACTTGACAGCAGGCAATTTAGATGCAGAAGTGCATGCCTGTCAACCTTGCAAAATCCCAAAGAATAAAGATCGGGATGAAATGTAACTTGTGTTGGAGGTTCACTGGGGCTAACCCCCAGCGAGAAGTTACTGTATCCCCCTTCTGTGTACAATCTCTTAATGAATTTATTGTTTGCCATACCAATAAAATGCCCCATAACTATATAAGTGTTGCACTATGTTAATTATCTGCCTTCAAGGCATTAAGAATATGGCTATGTTCAGATTCATGGCTTAAGTGGAGCTTAGCATAAGCAAGGCGCAACCTAATCTGAGGCGTAACTGCCAAGCTGTTCGGACACAAGGCATAGCGCAAGTCATAGACAATTTTAAAATTTGCCGCCAGTAGGTTTTCTATGACCAGTGAGCTGTAATTGATTGGCCAATGCAGATCCATTGCAAATTGTGATTGGACAACCCGTAACACAAGGACAAAACTATTCAGGTGTATGAGGCGTAGCTTACGCTAAACTGGGGTTTGCAGGAAGCACAAGTTACGCTCCGGATTAGTGATTTACGCTAATCGCCGTCTAGTTCAGACACAAATAATCGTACGCCACGTACGTTACACTCCGCTTAATCGTTGAGTCTGAACATACCCTATGTTTATCATTAATGGAACCATAATTCAGCATGTTAATAAAATTAAGATTGTTAGGAATAACAATTCAAGATGACTTAAAGTGGGATTCGCATGTGGAGAATATAATTACTAATGCCAGTCCTAAATTGTACTCTATCTTAATTAAAAACAAAAAAACAATGTTCCTAAATGTTCTTGTTGATGTTAAATATGTAAGTCCCTCCTTATAATCCATGTCTTGTATGACAAAGTATGTTGAGTAATGAAGAAACTAAATCAATTGAATGAGTACAGAAAAAAGCTTTATGCAGTGTGTTTGGTTATGTTTTAAATCGAGTTACTGGTTACTGGACCTCTTTCGCTTGTGGCATGGAGAAACCAACTCTTACTTCCTTTTGGTAAGGGAATCCTTACCTCTGAAACTTTCAGTATATGCTTCCTCCGTGCCATGCCTAGTATAATACTTCTCATAAAAAAATATTAGTTTATCACCCCCGCGCTCAACACTTTTGTGGAAATCCCGATTTTTTTTTTACTCATTTTAATATTCAAACAATTTTTTTTTCTGTTATTCACTTGAAATGCTTTGGATTTTTTTAACACAAATTAATATGAACGATCCTCGAGTTCACAGCGACGTAGGCCTACCTAACTAAGAGTAAGCGTACAATTATCAATACCCGCTGTAAGCTGGTGCACTAGTATGAGCATGAGTCTATAAAAAGATTGATGATCTAGTACATGAGATCACTACTGTACTACAACATTGGAAGATCAGTTAAAAAAAATCCTGCCCTCATCAGTTTTTATGCTTTGGCATGGGGATAAACGTGTAACTATTTTTATGGGGCCTTGTATGTTTAACAATCTTTTTTTTTGTCAGTTCCACTTTGGATTTTGTTAATGTTAAATCAGATATTGGCTCTTGATGGCATTTGTGCAATAAATAAATTAAAGTTTAATTTAAATAATTTAATAGTTATCATAAATTACTTAATTTTAGAGAGAACTTGAAGATGAAAGTTCAACATCTGCACCTTGGTTAATCAATAAAGGTTTATTGTCACCGTTGGTTACTGAGTATGACAATGAAGTACACAGACTCAGGCAGGAGATAAATGGGTACAAAATTGAACATCATCAATTATCTGAAAAATGCAAAAGACTTGTGGAAGAGAACAATAAATTACGAGCCGATTTGAAGAATAATGTTCGGATGGATTTGGAGTCGTCGTCGGCAGATGGAAACGATGATGTTGATAATGATGTTATCAATAATCTACAGAAACAACTGCATGTGTTGCAAAAGGTTAGTATGATGTTAACCTTGGGGTAAATGATGGATAGAAAGATGGCAGAAAGGGAATGAATATTGTAATAATGTGTTGTATGATAAAAACAAAACAAAAATGGTAATAAACACACAAAATTAATTACATTTGTAAATATTATTTTATTAAAGGAAACAGTTTAAACATTCTACTTTTTTAGTACATAACATTTCAGATAGATGATCAAAAATGTTCAAGAATTGCAATTTAAATGACCCTGGTTAGTCAATGTATACTGATAAGAAATTTTCAAGTGCAGTTTTCTCAAAATTTACATTTGAAATGTTTGAAATTTCATTGTTTATAACTTTGCAAGAAAAAATTGAATGAAACCGATTTTTATTTGCGTGTTAAAGATAATAATGCCTAGTTTCATAACTTATAAATCGCTCTCTGCCACAAATAATTTGGATTCACAATGCTGTGCCCAACCTATGTTACCACAGACAGGGCGATTTCCATTTTTGGGTCTACATCGCGACTGCATTTTTAAGTGTAGTAGTGTGTGAATGCATTCTGATGCTTTACAAATGAAAACCATGGCAAAAGCAGAGGAAGAATTCAACGAAAATGGTAAAAATTTCAAAAAGAAATATACAAAATATGTTGTTTACTTTTCATCTTAGATGGTAAGAAGAAGCCTACTCACAGTATGCAGGCTAGGCAGCTCACAGGCACAAGCCGCAGTTCAGCTAAGCGTTTCGATTTCGGCCTTTTCCTGTAAGGCACTGCGGATTTGCCTCTTTGCTGCAACTAGGTGGGAAACCATATTTTCAATCCACTGAATTGTATGCAATTAGATTAATTATTAATAATTATTAAACTTTCTTCATATTTTATATCTAGGAAAAAGACTATGGCACAGAGATGTGGCAAGCAACTCAACGTGAACTTGAGATACTAACAGAACAACATAAGGTAAAAAGCATGTAATAATAATGAAAATATGACTTGATGAAATTCTTGATTTTTATAATATTTAATTCGCATAAACTCCATTATTGTTATTTCAGCGAGTTCTACAAGAATCAGAATTGCATTCACAGACACATCAAGCAATTCAGGTATTTATATTATTTTTTCCTTGGTTATTTTACTACAGATATTTATATAGATTAACTGTTCAGAAAAAAAAATATTTTGTTGACTTTAATTTTTTTAATTTTACTGTTTCTACTTTAAAGTTCTGTTATTTTTAAATTGATTTTTAAATATAAAAATAAAGAAATAAAAAATAAATGGTAACATACTCATAGAAACCTCAAATTTTGTGCCAAAGAGTGGGTGGCTATGTAGTTATGTAAATTGCTCTCCCATAATTTATAAATTGCAGATTTACTTAAGTTAGGTAATAATATTTTAATGTTAAATGATTTAGTACATTAGTCAAAAAGTTTTTTCAAAAAAATATGTGCCACTGGGCATTTATTAAAGCAATTTCAAGAATGATATTTGTTGAAATATGACAATTTAACAAATTTGTATTGATAACAATAATTTCCCTTCAGTCATATATACTGTACATTAATAATGAGTATTAGACATTGGAAGGAGGACAATGGAGTAAAATGCTCCCCTTTGAAAAAAATAACACCCTCTGACAAGGTTGATCTACCATGTTAAATTATCAGGAAGATCTACCTAGCACCATAGAGAACTACCTAGTAAGATAGTACATAATTACCCTGCTTGTTGATTTTATTAATGCCTTAAGGTTTATTCTAAACAATGGCTGTATTTTCCTATGTGTACTTGTTGAGCATTGTTGACCATCTTTGGTAATATCTCTTGATATGGTAGTTTTATAGAGATAACCCTGTTAACTACCTTTATCCACCTTGTTACTACCATTATCTACCATGTCAACAGAGTTATTTTTTTCAAGGGGTCCTTTAACCATAGAAGTTTTGTCTGCCCTCAAAATAAAAGTAAAGTAATTATGTAATTTTTAATTGGATTGGCTAAGCCAATAATACCTTAGTGTATGTATAATATTGTAATAAACTGTTTTAATTTGTGAGTATTGGATTTAAATTAAATAATAATGCTGTAGCAGAAGCCTATGTGAAAAATTAAAAATTGCCAAATTATTGATTTGAAATGAAGACCATCACGATGTCACCATACTTTGGAAATCAGTATATTGTTGAAAGTGTATTTGAAAATAAAGAAAGATTAAATAAATATGTAAATACTACAGTGTTAGCAAGTGAGTTAACTAAAATATTACAAATTAATAAAGGTTTATGGAGATGGTTGTAGTAAAATTTGTTGAAATTTTTGTTTTAATGCAGGCCTCTTTACTAATTGTTTTTAATGCCTATGTCACATTTATAGGAAAAAGGTTCTGAACTACTTGGAGAAAATCAACAACTTCAGACTAAGACACAAAGATTAGAAATGGTAAGTGTTAACATAACTTTTTGACTATTTTCCCATTCAGGTTGTAAGGACGTTTTCGGCCTGTGCCTGCGAGCTGTCTAGCCTGCATATTGTGATTAGGCTTCGTCTTTACCATCTAAGACTTGAAAGTAAACAACACATCTTGTATATTTCCTTTCGTTATTTAGGCCATTTTCGTTGAATTCTTCCTCCATTTTTGCCATGTTTTTCATTTGTGAAGCATCGGAATTCTATTCACACACTGCCACACTTAAAAATGCATTCAATACAATCAGATTACGACATTCTTAAAATGAGATATGTAAAGATTAATATGATTATGACTACTTCCTTGGTTTCTAGGCAACAAGTCATCTACAGCAAGTAATAAGCTCACAGAATGAGGAAATTGAGGGTCTTAGAGCACAGCTAACAAGAGCAAAAACAGATCTGAAAACATCAAATATACAGTTAAAAGATATGAAAACAACACTTGACAACCTTCAAGACCAGATAAAGAAAAAGGTAAACATCAGTGCTTTACAGTGTATTTAGTTCAAGCTATGATCTCCAGAACTACCCATCTGATCAAGTAATACACCTTTTACACTGCCAACACAATTGCGGGATCGAGATTTGTAGTGTAAACGGTGTAAAAATTCGACTGCGGGGTGAATCATCCCGCAATGGTCCCGGGACAGCGAAGCGGAATGCATTCAGCTTCGATCCTTTGCGGGACAAACCCTGAGTGGCAGGAATGGTTTTTCATCCTTTTCCGTTGGGTAATAAATTTACTCAACAGTAGGTTTATTAGAACAAATTGTATATTTGTAAATCACTGTTCTAATAAACATTATTAATAGTAGAATATTTTATTACATGGTATGGGTAATTTTAGAAGTGATTTGTTTATGTTTTAAAGTACCATAAAATAAAAACACATGACAAAGGGGAAATCCCATAGCTACGTCTTGGCGGCGCTGTTCAAATTATTTGTAAACAATCATAAAACGAATCATTAGCAACGTAAACTGACAGCGGTATAGTAAAACGGATTCGTCCCGCAATGTCTGATGTGGTGTAAAAGGAAACTCATTTCGCAATCATTGCTGGAACGTCTCGGGATTGTATTTTGTTTGGCAGTGTCAAAAGAGGTATAACTAAATAACTCTGTAATCAGGGGTATCATATCGAAAATGGACAGCAGGTGGAGATTAATTCTAGGTGTAGGGACTTGGTCCATGCATGGGGTGGGGGCGGAGGTGTTGGGGGTGGGTCCCATTTCTTTACCTGATAAAAAAAAAAACTAGTAAAGAGACTATTTAAGTCATTGTTAAATTGTTCGTATTCAACAACCATTGACATTGACTGTCAACTATAATGGCCATGAATACTAATTTTAGCTGGAGCAAAAATCATTATGGTTGGACTTTGCACTGGCTGCTGGTTTAAAATCATACCCTTTAGTAATGGATCTTTTTTTTGTGACTAATGAAAAACTGAAAAGGTTTTGATTGTGTATACACAATAACGATACTAATTGGGAATAGAACCTACACTTAAATTTAATCTTAGGGTACAAGCCAGACATCATACTGACTGATCTACCAGTTGACAATAGACCTGAATTTTAGAAGAATATAATGATTTTAAACAAATTTCAAAGCAAATAAATTTACACATAATAAAAATAATAATGATAATGATAACAATTATAATGATAATAATAATGGTAATAGTAATAGTAATGGTGAATATTTATATACGTACCAGTATCCATCTAGGAGATGCTCTTGGTCCTTTGGACCAGATGTTACACATTCTTATGACATTCTACTCCCCTAAAGGTCAAGTTATGCCATGCAGGAAGTACTGCATTGTACTTGTGCTATTTCAGCTGTCCACGGCAGTGGTCGTGCATGGACCAGTACACCGGGGTAACCCCCTACTCATAAAAAAAAAGATGTACTGGGTTTTTATAGTGATCTGTTTTTATACACTGGACCTACAGTTTTTAGTCCTTTTCCAAGAAGACATGTTTCACCACCTGAACCATGGTGCGAGCGGGCCTTGAACCTTTGCTTTTGTTTTTGATATTGTTCAGTTTCCCTGCTTTAACTGTTCAACCATACCACTCACATGAGGGCTCTGTAAATAGCCCATTTGATTAGTAATGCACTTTTATAGATGAGTTGATGTTAAATAATTTAGGATGAGGTCATCAAGATACGATTACTTGTTGTATTTGTTGTAGCCTACAGCTTATTCCAGACTATCAAATTTTCTTTGACAATATACTTTTATATGCCCATATATGGTCATGATGACATCACATCCTGGCCATAAATATGAGCATGTCCTTACCATCAGGGCTCGATTTTTTACTAGCCCAGTGTACAATGGCTAGTGAAAACTGCACCAGGCTAGTGAATTTTCATTTTCACTAGCCTACTGGGCTAGTGAATACAAGTGTCAAGCAGTCACTTTTACACATTGTAGATTAAGTTGCCACAGACATGGGCTATTTGAATTGCTTGTGGGTTAGTGAATTGTAAAGTCAATTTGCCCAGTGGACTAGTCAAAATAAAAACAAAAATCGAGGCCTGCTTACCATATATGGGTTTATGGAAGTTATTAGGAAATTTGATAGTCTGGACTCAGCCTATAGTAAATGTTACATCAGCCTTATATTAGAACATGTACAGTACATATCTTCACTTGATGTCATAACATTGTTACGGTTACTGCTCTTCTAGGCAACTGAAGTCACTCAAGCCATTGGTAAGGAAAAAGCCTCTGACAATCGGTTGATAGAATTGCAGACAGCATTACAAGAATGTGATCATAAGTAAGCAAATCTATAATACCTTTGTGGTTTCCTGTGATCTTCAGTGGAATGGTGCAGCTGGGTTAGAATTTTTACGAGAATCCGAGAATCCATCCCGTAAGAATTCTCCTAAAAGTCTTGTTAGGAGAATCATTTTGGATTCTCACAAAGTTTGTTTCAAAAACCTAACGTTATCCACATTTTTATGGTCACTTTCATAGCTGATTTTTGTTGTACATGCACGAACGAGCATCTTTTTCTGATGGGGCACTGTCATTTTGTTTGTATCTCATTGCTGTTAATTAATGGTTTTCAAGAAAACTGTTGGATGTGGCACGAAATTGAAAAAAAAAAAAAAAATTGCAAATAGTTTTACTGATCTATAGTTAAACTAGTAAAATGGGCTAAACAGGGGTGGATCCAGGACCCACCCGAAAGGGGGGGTCGCACTTTTCCAGTCCGGGTGGTGGCGAGCAAAAAAAAAAAGGAGGTCATTACCCCGTTTCGTGCCCTAAGGCCCCTATTTTCACCAGGTTGTGGGTTTTTCTGGTTAATTTTTGATCCGGCGCACCTAATATAAAGGGGCGCAACTTTCCCAGAATGAACAACCACACAATGAACTGAGTCCGTACAACTTCCCCACACCTTCGGTGATAATTGCGACAATGCATTGCAGAGCAATCCCCATCAAAAATATCAACTTGTGATAATGCTCTTTACAGCATATAGTTTTGCCATTTCTCCAGTGGAACAGCACTTGATGAACTGAATATGTGGTGTACAGCAAACATTGTATTTCTCGGTATATTTTCATTCATTTTACGGGTTTAACGTCAAAGAAATGATTCTCAAAGTATATATTCAAATCCGGTTCTATATATGTTAAAATACAAGTTAAATATCACAAACAATAATGGATGAGACTAGGTGGGTGGGTTCTCGTTAGGTGGATAGTGTATGTTGTTAGATCTTCCAACTATAAGGCTGGAGTTTCAAACCTGCTCTGCCGTCTCCTCCAGTCATATGCTTAGATACCCCTAGCCTGCACCACAGAGTTGTGAGTTAGTTAAAATTGCAGATATAATTTTAATTTCTTTTTTAAGACTGGCCTTACTAACAAAGGAGAACAAATCTTTGAAAGCAGCAAGAAATGAGGCTGAAGACAACTATGGATTACTGCAGAAAAGATGGTAAGAGAAAATAATTATAACTATTGCTTAAATTATCCATTAACCATATTTTTTAGGGAAGTGGAACTGGTATGGATTTTTGTAACAGTCTTCATGGAGACATCTGGTAATTATTGACGTAAAGTTGGCATATCAATTGGGACTATACTATCAATCGTAACATATTTTGAGAGTGACATACAACCACTTTGTATGGATGATTGTGTTGCATGAGCAAATAATATTTGAAATATTGAATACCAAAATGATTTTTGTTTATTTATTGGAGTATGATAATATTTTTATTTCTCATACATTTTCACTATACTAAGATGGAAATATATGTTTAGCATTTAGCTTTAAATTTATTAGCCAAATTTTATAGAGCAAAATCCTACCAAATCAATATTGTATAAAAATTGAATGTAAATTCTTTAATTATTTGGTTAATTTGAAAGTAAACCATCAATTCAACTCTAGGATTTGTCTTGTTGCATTTTAAACACTGACAATATAATTTCTGCTAAAAGTTTGTTTTATCCTACAAATTTTGTTTTAAATGGCATTAATTTTATTAAATTTTTATTAAATTTCAGTTCTGAGGCTGAAAAGCGTGAACACGAAGCTAGTTTACAGGTGAAGGATAGTATTCAATTGGTGGAAAATATGGTACTGGAAAAAGACCAGGTAAAAGAGACAAATTATTTTCTATATTTCTATTTTTCTTTTAGATTTGATAAAATAGATCTTATATAATTAGGCTTATTTATTGTCCTTTATATACCTACCTATATCTATGTTTGGAATTACTTTTGTATGAATTACATTTATTTGGATAAAAAAGTAGCAAGTACATAAGTGTTAAAGTGGTTTTTTATGTTTATTATATTTATGGTTTTGTTGGACATTATCATCAATGTCATCGTCATGGTGATGATGATGATCATCATCATTATGATCATCGTCATCATCATCATCATCATCATCATCACCACACTGCCATCTGCAACGTCATCACCCACTGCTGTATGAGTCCTCTAGCATTTTTATCTTTTTCTATCCACCCTTTGAAAAAAATAACTCTATTAACATGTTAGATAATGGTAGTGACAAGGTGGGTAAAGGTAGTTAACAGGGTTAACCCTATAAAAACTACCATATTAAGTGATACTACCGAGGATGGTCAGCAATACTCTACAAGTATACATAGGAAAATACATCCATTGTTTAGAATAAACCTTAAGGAATTAATAACATCAACAGGCAGGGTAATTATATACCTTACTAGGTAGTTCTCTGTGTTGCTAGGCAGATCTCCCTACTAATTTAACATGGTAGATCAATCTAGTCAGAGGGTGTTAATTTTTTCAAAGGGCAATGCCAATTTTTCTCAATTTGTAATTTTCATGTATGTGGTGGTGTCATTTCTCAATCTTGCTTTGATGATAGAATCTAAAGAAGAACCACGTAAATTGGCCACTAATTATTTTTATGTTTTCTCTATTCCTAGGCTGTTGTTAAAGAGCAACAGTGCCGTGAGAAGCTTGAGCGTCTTCAAGAATCGTTGACTTGCCTTGTTAACGAGGCTGGGAAACGAACCAGGCAGGAAGTAGATAATGTCCGTAAACAATGCAACATAAATATTGCTAAGTTGATGGAAGAACTTCAGGCCCTGGAAAATGTAAGTAAACATATAATTATAAATGCTGCTATATTGTAGAATTATAATTTGTTTGCTTCTTTGGGAAGTTATTTCTGAAACTTGGTTGCCCCAAACACATTTTCTTTCCCATAAATCTCAATTACTAATATTTTGGGTGATAATTGTTTCCTTCTTACAAGCTCTATATTTTTAATAATCTTTCATCTTAATTTGCTGAACAGTATTTTACATTACTTGTATATTTAATATGTGAGGTCTCACCACAAAATGAGTCTCATGGTAGGAAAATTCAAAATTGAGTTATTGGTACCTTCTAATAGAGCATAATATATGCTGTAATCTACACTTTAAATGACATTCATTGGATAAGGAGATGAGATCCAAAGATATGAGCATTTGAATTGTTTATTTATGGAAACATGGTTTTGAGAAAATTGGCCATAAAACAATCAAAAAATAAACAATTAAAAGACTATAATTCTCAGAAAATCTGCATGGAGGACACTTTCCATGAAAACTGATGTAAAAAGTATATTGTAATGAAATTTAAATACTATAGTACTCATGTAACCAGTGAAAATAATACCTCCTCATTATGATAATTTATGTAATCTTCGTTGGGGGTAACGTTTGCCTCAACGAGAACACGAGGTTCAGATAGAGGAGAGAGACTGGGTGGTTAGTGTTCGCTCTCTGTCATATGTGATTTTGAATACGACATGTATAGGGAATTAAAGGGCTGAACCAAAATAACAGTGTGGACATATATTTGTATTTACTCTCATCATATAACCATTGGTTATACTCATAGTTGATTAACCCTTTCACTGCATGCCCCCGGTACTACCGGGGATAATAAAATGTCATTAAACAGCCTACCCACGGTACTACCGGGGGTATGATAAATCGTTATTTTAACATACTTGGCTATTGCTAAACCCGCCCTCTTTAGTTTCTATACCATCCATGAAAAATTTTCAATTTAAAAAAAAAATGCATTTCCCCATAATAGCGCCCTCTATAATTTTTATAAAAAAATCATGTTTTTTCATGATTTTACTGAAAACCTTTATTAATAGTCTACTTTGTTATAAAATGACGAAAATCGTTCAAACTTTTGATATTTGTGTTCATAGTATGTGTCTGCATTATGATCCAGTGTAAAAAAATGTATCCTATAAACATTTTTTGAAGAAAAAATAGTTTTTTACAGATTTTATGAAAAATTGACTAAAAATGGATACTATGACGTCATGTGACGTCATCATTATTCAAATTTTCAATTTTTTCCCCTCCCACAATCGGCCAACATATTGCCCACCCTAACACACAAAAATAATTTTGAAAACATATCGTTGAGTATTTTTTTGACATTTATTTAAAATTCACCTATTTTCTATACAAACATGTCCCGCACACAGGTGGGACTAACATCCCGCAGTGAAAGGGTTAAAACTAAAATTTTCAAAAATTTTACTTCAGACATATTTTGGTGATTAACTCAATTCGATTTCACCTGATGATGCAACTCATTTTGTGGTGGGACCTCACAATTGTTGTTTGTTGTGTATCCAAACAAAAAAAAATATTTCTGTATTTTATAATGGTCATGTCAATAAATTGAATCTTGAATCTTTAAATAAGGATTTGTGGATCTGAAGTTTGTTATACTTAGAATGTCAATGCCATCTTCACCTAGAAAAATTTATTCACGCAAATCAATATTTTCATGGCCAAAAAAACCTTTAAGAATTTGTGTTATTATTTTTCACTCCCAAATTGAGAATTTCAGCTCAAAATTTTGTTTTAATGTACGTTAATTTTTTAACAGATTAATTAAAAGACTTTAATATTGTGAATAAAAATTGAGTAGAATACAAATTACCTGAGTTAAGTTTTCAGTAATTATTCTTATCTTATATTTTTAAAATGTGCATTTTGTGCACTTCTTTTATTGACCATCGGTTTGCCCATATTTGCGTTCACTTCTCATGGGGTGTTAAATTTATTTTAGTACTCTGATTGGCTTTGATTTTTGAAGAAAGACTTTGAAAGATGAAATTGAGCAGATATACAAAAATTTGCTTTTTAGACGCGGAAAGTGTCTCTATAAACAGCTTTTCAAAAATGTTTGTCTGTTAAATCTGTCTGTCTGTTGGTCTTGTCACGCACATTTGTGACTATTTGCGTTTTGTTCTTTACGTATATAATTTCTGATAACCAGCATTCTATGGGTGTTACTTTAAATATCTACGAGATATGAAACAATTAATCATTAACTGGTAATACATTAACATTAAAATTGAATTAAAATAACATTACAAATACACTTTTAAATGCTAACTTCCTTATTAAAACTTTATACAATATATTATATTTTTTTCTGGGGTTAATTGCGAATAACGCTTCAGGCTACTACATTCAGCGACTTTCGCCTTAGGCGTAGTCGCAGAAATTTGAAATTAGCATAGCAGATGATGTTAATAGCATAAAAGCAAGCACGATACACAACCGACTCATTTGATCACTGATCTTGCTTGTATAGTTGGATCAGTAGACACACTCTAATCTTCAATCGCCTTGTATAGGTGGTTGTAGAATAGGAATACTAGCCTGGTTTTGTTGGCTAAATACTAAATAAAAGTGATGGCGTGCAGTGCATGGACAGTTGGTGACACTGACCAGCTACAGCTACTGTGTGCATCTTTCCATGTTTTTTTGTCGATCGACTTGTTGTTTTTGCAAATTAATTCACCAAGTGTGTACATGATTCTGCAAGCCCTGGTGCTTTTACAATGTTTTCCTGAATGCTGAATAGGAATAAAGTTACATGTTTTTTTAAATAGGAAAATGGAGAGAAACAGGCTGAAATAGAACGTGCAATGCGTGAAAAGAGGGCTGTTGAAGAGGAGCTACAAAAGGTAAATATTTTGAGTAATACCTAACAGTAAATTTTTAAACTTCATCTCATGCCTTTATTTTTATTTTCTTTTTCTGGTTAAAGATGTATTGTCACTCAAAAATGACCAAAAAGTCATAAGCATTTATTTTGAAATTAACTTGCTCATATTAAAGTAACATCAGAGTTATGAACTTGAGAATAGAAATTACTGTATCTAAAAATTGTTCATTAAGATTTTTACACCGAAAAATAACCTAAATTTTAGAGGCTTTCAGCCTTTTTATGGATTTTTGCTAATTTTAAGCATTATAATATTTCAAAGTAGGGGTAAATATATTTTTAATATTCTAATTTTGGGTGGAAGGATCATAATTTATATATTTCTTCAAAATAAGCAAGTTATTTTCAAAATAAATTTTTTGTCATTTTTTAGGTGACAATGCATCTTTAAGTAATAATGTCTCAACTATTGAATAAGTAATAATTTTATTTCATGATTATTTAGATGTACAAAGAGGGAATGATCGAGCCTAACAATGAATTGAACCAGAAGTTACAGATGAGGGCGCTAAATGCAGAACGATTACGCTGTGAGGCAGAGACACTTGCTAAATCACTTGATAAAAATATACAACAGCAGAAACTTCGGTAATTCTAAAATTTTACATTCAGTGATTTATATGAAGTAATTCGTTCACTTTACTTTTTAGAGTTAGGATCCTTTTTATGTTTTTGTTTGTGAGTTGTATTGTCGAGCGGTTAAGGCAAGGGAAACGTGAGCCATTGCAAAAACAACAGCATGGGTTCGAGGCCCCCTCGCACCATGGTTCTGGTGGTGGACAAGTCTTCTTGGATGTCACCCAGTATAAATAATAAATAAATAAAAATAAATAAATAAGGACTTTAAATTGTAAGCCCAATGTATACAAATGGCTCATGTGCACTACAAAGAACCCAGTACACCTTTCAAGATGAGTAGGGGTTACCCAGGCCTGGGTTACCTCGGTGTACTGGTCCATACATCCCCTGCTATGTGGACAGAAGAATGTAGTGCCTGTTTTTCAGGCAGCAGGACATGACGGGCGAAGAACATCTTATGAATGTGTAACATCTGAGCCAGGGAAAAGGGTGGGTAGGAACGGGGGTTGGGGGGGGCGGTAGGGACTCGAAGTTCTAGGGGGTCTTCTCCCCGGGAAATTTTGGACTTTTGATATCTTGAAATGGCCTCAGGGGTGTGTTAAGGGATCAATTCTTCCTAAATATTTTCATTGTATAG
>JAOTQE010076140.1:0-28822 GCA_025631205.1 Nesometra sesokonis
TGTAAAAAAAATTGACCCTAGAGTGAGTGTAGCATATATTGAAACATTTAGCCCATCCATAATCATCAAATACTATAGATATACAGTACATATTTACTACAATATAATTCTTCATTACTTCTACTCTTTGTAAATTCAGTAAATCGCTTAGCTTTACCTTCGACAAGAAGCTCAGCACTACTTGATGCAACTCCTGCTTGATTCTTAGCGACACATGTATATTTCCCTGAGTCTTCTGGAAGAACTTCTTTTATTGTCAGAGTACATAGACTGCCATCATAACTGACCTCAAAATCTGGAGATTCAGGTATCATAGTGCTCTGGCGAAACCATGCCACAATGGGCCTAGGATTACCCTCCACACGGCACTCTAGAGTCACTGGTTTATTGTCTTTGGTTTTTGTTGTTTCAAGTGGTGTACTGAAGTGAGGGGGTTTTGCTTCTCCTTGAAGGGTTAGCTCTTAACACAAACACAATTAATAAATTAAAAACATCACTTCAAAATTCAATGTTAAAATTAAATACAACAAAAGGTTTAATGAAACATAAATTGCATTTAGTATTTCAAATATAAAATCTTCACAGGAAATTAAAATAGTTCATTATTCTTGGTATTGGTACAGTATGTGGCTTATACAATCATAAATTAATGTATTTTTTTCACCTTGATGGCTACTGTATACTTACCACAAGATTTTCACAAACAAAGAGATTCCTCAACGAAACAAAATGCAACAATTGAGATGTATTTACACAACATGGCTTACAGCAATTCTTGTTAGTCAGAGGTGTAATCTACAATTAACTTCCAAAACTCAAAAACAAAATCAAACAGATATAAAGAAATATATAATAGTTGTTTTTTAGACAGGTTATTTTTTTAAAAATAATTTTGATACCTTCACCAGCTGGTAATGCTCGCATCCCATCAGCCAGTTCCTCTTCAAGGTGTTGTTCATATTGTTCAGTTGAAACTAGATACGATGAAGGCACCCAGCCTTCCTCTCCTGTGTTTTTCCTAACAAGCCACCAGTCACTGTGCGTGTGGTCCAAAATGTGCAAATCTGTAGAATAAAGAAATATACTATTATTTCTTTCATAATATTGCTTTTGTTTTATTTTGGACAATCAATGGTTTTTGGTAGAACAGTGGCGGATCCAAGATAATGTGATAGAGGGGGTGCACAAATTTTAGCCGGATGGACGTTTTCAAGCTTCAAATATAAAAAGTTTAAAAAAACCCTTATTTTCTTATTTTGCATATTTTTTGCTAGTTTTCTGCATTTTGCCGGTATTCAATTTTTATGTCCTGACAAATCTATACTTACAAGTTAGCTATATTGAATACCAATTATAATATTGAATGCCAATTTTCGGGGGATACTCTTTGTGGCAAAATACTGAACTCATCTTTTACTATTTCACTATTTCAATATTTTTCCACAGCTCATACAATATTTTTTGGTGTTCCCCTGTAAGGCATTCAATGTTATATAAAATACTTGCCTTCTCCCTCTCTGATAGACATAACTTCATCTGATTCAGCCACATAAGTTCCTAATGCAACAAACTGCTTGGGTTCTTCTTGTTTCATCTCAAGTTGAATCTCAACAGGCTATACAAAATTAAAATTGTTGCTTATTATTAAGTATAAATGTGAAATTCCTTGCTTAGATATTAGTGACCATCTTGAATGTGAAGTTCCCTGGGTGTTAATACTGAGCTCCATTTGAAAAAGTTCTCACTTTTAATTCGTATAAGCTCTCCATCCTAACTACAAATACAAACAAGCATATAGGGATTCAATTGCCTTTTCCAATCTATTTTATGCATTTCTGATATTGCTATTGTATTGGTTTGCTTAAAGATGTACTATATTGTTAATTGAAAATGACCAAAAAATCATCACTATCAATTTTAATATTAACTTGATCATTTTAAAGTAACAATGAAGAACTTCACACAAGTACGGTACTATGACAACAATAACTAATGTGATTAATAATGATGATGATGATGATGATGATGATGATAACAATAAGTGTTTCATATATAGTACATTATGCTAAAGCCTCAATGCACTTTACATTCAAATTAACCAGGCAGGAAAAATTACGAAAAATAATGCTAGAAATAGTGAGATTTTAAAAGGGCTTTAAATGCACTGACTCTCAACAATATGAACATCTTAAGAATGTTAGTTACCAACCTTTTCTTGTTCTTGAAGTTGAACTTTCTGTTCTGTTGTTATAGTAACCTCTGGCTTTTCTTCCTCAACAACAGTAGTGACAACTTCAATTTTCTCTTCTACTTTCTCTAGTGTAACAGCTACTTGTTCTTTAACAGCTCTGGTGACCTCAATTTGCTCCTCAGTCTAAGAAAGCAATTATTTTAATTAATTTCATACTTGGGTAACTATTTATATATTCTATTGTCCTTTTCCAACATTTGTATTAACATTCATCTGTGGTACTAACAAAATAATTAATTGGCATCACTCAAATTAAGAACATGAGCTTGATGTTCATGTTTCATACTGTAATATCAATGCATTCTTACAAACCTAAACAGGTAGATTAGGTTGAAATTATATGAAGTGCAAGTATAACCCATCATGAAAGTCCTGGTCATTAGAAATTACACCGGAAAACAGTTAATGCGTTTTCCTTAAATCCACCACAGTCTTGGTGACTCAATGTATAAGGCACAAATGATTTGTCGGTAGTCTTTTGAGATTCCCTCAATATTATGTAAATTAATTGATTAAAAACGTTTTTATTTGTATTGCCTATACCGTAGTCTTATCTGATAATTAAATCTTACCAGTGGAGGTGCCTCAGACACAGAAAGGTCAACAGAAACCTCTTCTTCAGATTTCACGGCTTCAGCTGTTTCAGTGATAGTCAAACTAACTTCTAATACAACAAATAGGACAGATAATTTAAAGTTAGAGATTATGTTTGTATAGTATGTAAAAGCAGGATATATTGGATTGTATTAACATATGCCTCTATTAGCTCCAAAATATATATTATATTGTTTTAATATCTGAACTCTGACGGCTGAGGATAATCAGAAAAATTTAAGAAGAATAACAATTCTTTTCAGAACTATACAAGAGATACATATTGCAAGATAAATTTTAGTTGTTAATTGGTGGTGCGAACTTCTTCACTTATTAACTAAATTTAGCTAACTTATGGAACTTATTTACATAATTAGTACTTAAAAAAAAAACATAAATACACATATATCAAGGTTAATATAAACATATTAAAGTATTTGAGTATTAAAATCAGTTGTTATATCCTAATATTGATAAAAATTAATATAAAAAATATGTGATTTGATACCTACTCATTAATTAAACTTACAAAGCAGATATGTATCTCTACTGTACATAATAAAAAATAAACAAAGAATGCTACTATTATATCCATTAAATTAATGAGGCCAACCTTTCTCAAAATTGTTGATGGTATCTTTTGGTTCAAGAAGTACATTGGTTCCCTCAATGCTTTCTTTTGGTGACATTCGATCATCAGATCCACCTTGAATTTCATCAGAGGTTGAAGGTAACTGTATGCAGATTTGAAAAGGTTGGCTACTGTCTGGAACGTCAACTGTACTCCCTTCTGTTTCAACAAAAGGTTGCACTGCAAAGACTTTTTCTGTAACCTCATCAGAAACATCAGAAATATCAGATGCAACTGTGTCCTGCACACCATCCATAATTTTATACTGTTCCTTAAGGTTGAGTGTACTTTGCTTGAAGCCTGGTCTGAAATCTAGTATAGTGTCCTCTGTAGAATTGGTAGGTGATTCCACTAGTAGTAGACCTTTTACTGTGTCATCCATTGGGATGTCAGATGGTTTCTTAATTTCTGATTGTTCATCACTGATTTCATAAGGTTTTACTGTTGGTTTATAAATATCATCATCTTCTGATTTCATGATAAGATCAACAACTCCTTCTTCTGTGTTCTCTACAGGAACTTCCAAAAGTACTGCCTTATAATCTTCTTGTTTTACACACAATGTTTCAGTTTCTTCAGGTATGTTGATGTGAAGGCTACCTTCTTTGGTTCCATGTTGGAGAGCTGAAAAATCTTTGGATTCAACGACAGGTTGATTCACAAGAACTGGTTTTTTTATTACTTCATCTTGAGATTCTGAAAGCTCAGGCACATCTTCTTTATCCTGTAAACCAAAAGCATCATATTCCTCAGGTACATCAATGGGAAGTTCACTTTGATTTGTTCCATGTTCAAGAGCCAGTTCAATTTTCTTTGTTTGAACAACTGAAGGTTCTTCCACTGGAATTTCTATGGATTCACAAGGTTTCTCCTCAAATATGCTAATCTGAAGTTCACTTGGTTGAGTCCTATGTTGGAGAACTGGTTCAATCCTCTCAGTTTTAACAGCTGAAGGTTCTTCCACTGGTATTTCCATAGACTCATAGGTTTTTACCTTGTTTGGTTTGTTACTGTCTGCAAAATCAACATCACTGTCTGTTGATTCAATAACAGGTAGATTGAAGAAAACTGGTTTTTGTATTATGTCATCTTGAAACTTTGACATTTTGACCACGTCCTCCTCATGTTGCGCATCAAGAGCTTTGTCTTCCTCATAAACTTTTGATTCAATGACAGCAGGTTGTTTTATAATATCTGTTTCTTGTTTAACCTTTGAAACTTCTGAAACCTTGATGACATCCACTTCATGTTGTGTATCAATGTCGTCAGTTTCTTCAAGTGTATTTACTTGAAATTCCCTTTCTTTTGCATCAAATTGGAGGTTAAATTTTTCTACTGGACTAAAAGATGATTTTTCTAAAAGAGACAGTTTTTCTGTTTCACCAATTTGAATATCTAAAGGACTCAAGGTGACTAGTTCGTGTTCACTGACATCATCTGGTTCTACCATATGTATTTCTGTTTGTAGTTTAATTTGTTGGCTATTTTCAGTAAAGGTAATTTCAATCTCAGAAGGCTGAAATAAAGAAACTGTCTTTTTTAATTCATCTAGAACCTCTGAAAACCTGGCCTTTACCTCTGCAATTGCTGAATCGATATCTTCAATTTCTTCTCTAAATACAGTTAGTTGGAATTCACTTTGTTTGGTACCATATCGAAGGAGTTCACTTTTTTCAGCTCCAATAGCTGCGGTTTGTCTAAAAGGTATTACACCATCTGTATCCTCTAATGGTATATCTAATGAATCTTCTGTGACTGTTTGTTTAATACCTGTATCAAGCAGCTGTTTAGCTGGTATGTTCACACATGGCTCTATTTGTTGGCAGCTGTGTGCAAATTGAGTCTCTGTATCATCTGATTCGATGACAAAAGGTTGATTTGCAGCAAGTGCTGTCTTTGTTACTTCATCTGGAACTTTCAATATTTTGCTCAGGACCCCTTTATGCTGTACATTAATGATGTGAGGTTGATCCTCATTTGTGTCGATGTGAAGTTCACTTTGTTTTGTACCATGTTGGAGATTTGGTTCTGATTTGAGCATTGCCAAATCGGAAGGTTTGTCTAGCAGTATAACATTTTCTGCGCCATCCACTTCAATGTTCAAAAACCTTTCTGTTACAAGTTTTTGATCATTGACACCCTGAGGTTTTACTGTTGGTAAATCTATATGTAGCTCTATGTCTGTGTCTGGTAGGCCATTCTCTGCTTCTATTGATTCAAGAACAGATGGTTGTAAAACAGTGACTGCTTTCTGTGTGACCTCTTCTGCTTTTGAAACCTTAGCCAATGTTTCTTCATTCTGTGCGTCAATAGCTCTAAGGTGTTCAAAAGGTATGCCGGCTTTACTTTGTTTGGTACCATACTGAAGAAGTTCACTTCTCTCCATTGCAACAACAGATGGTTGTTCAAAGGGTGTTACTTTTGATTTGTCATCTTCTCTCTCTGATGATGAAAGCTGATTGTTAACTGGAATTTCTAAACACCTCTCTGGTTTTTGGTCAATTTCAAAATCATAAAGTGGAACCAACACTGTTGAGTTGCTTACAGAAGGCTTTTCTTTTTTAACATATTCTAGTTCAGGCTTCAATTCTTCCAGTTCCCAAGGTTTTGACATAACTGGCTGCAAAGCCTTATCTGATCTATCAACCGGCACTTCTGTTTTATGAAAGACATCTGCAATGGTTCTATCACACTCCAATACTTTTACACCAGCATAAGTTGATACAACTCCCTCAGAGTTTTTAGCATGGCATTCAAACTCAGCATTATCCTCTTGACCAACAGGACTGATAAGAAGAACACATGTGCCATCTTTTTCAGTTAATGAAAAGAATCGTTCACCTTTTAAAGGTTTACCATCACGCAGCCAAGTTATGGTTGGTTGTGGGTTACCTATTATTTGACATTCCATTCTGACATCTTCTCCAACATCAACCTCAACATTATCTAATAATTTTACCACCTTTGGATGTTCATGAATCTCATTTTCTTGTTTAGTTCCATAGTGGAGAATTCCACTTGTCTCTAATTCTACAGCATTACACTCTTCAAATTGTATAACATCTGATGTGTCATCCACTGAGATTTCCATTGACCTGTCTCTGGCTAGATTTTGGTTGTCTGCATTAAGTGCTTCCACTGCTGGTATACCTATGCAAAGCTCTATTTGTTGGCTGCTTGCTGAAAATTCAATCTCTGTATCATCTGGTTCAATGACAGAAGGCTGATTTATAGCACTTGCTTTCTGTGTTACTTCATCTGGAACATTCAAGACACTGCTCATGACCTCTTCGTGCTGTTTATCAATAATTTTGGGTTGTTCCTCATCTGTGTCGATGTGAAGTTCACTTTGTTTTGTACCATGTTGGAGATTTGGCTCTGATTTGAGCATTGCCAAAGCTAAAGGTTTGTCTAGCAATATCACATTTTCTGCATCATCCATTTCAATTTTTAAAAACCTTTCTGTTACTAGTGTTTGGTCATTGAAATCCTGAGGTTTTACTGTTGGTAAATCTATATGTAGCTCTATGTCTGTGTCTGATAGGCCATTCTCTACTTCTATTGATTCAATAACAGATGGTTGTAAAACAGTGACTGCTTTCTGTGTGACCTCTTCTACTTTTGAAACCTTAGGCAATGTTTCTTCAGTTTGTGTGTCAATAGCTCCAATGTGTTCAAAAGGTATGTCAGGTTTACTTTGTTTGGTACCATACTGAAGAAGTTCACTTTTCTCCACTGCAACAACAGATGGTTGTTCAAATAGTGCTACATTTGATTTGTCATCTCTCTCTGATGATGAAACTTGAGTGTTAACTTGAATTTCTAGACACCTCTCTGGTTTTTGGTCAATTTCAAAATCATGAAGTGGAGCCAACATTGTTGATTTACTTTCAGAAGGCTTTTCTTCTTTAACATATTCTAGTTCAGGCTTCAATTCTTCTGGTTCCAAAGGTTTTGACATGACTGGCTGCAAAGTCTTATCTGTTATATCAACCGGCACTTTTGTTTTATGCAAGACATCTGTAATGCGTCTATTACACTCCAATACTTTAACGCCTGCATATGTTGATACAACTCCCTCAGAGTTTTTAGCATGGCATTCAAACTCAGCATTATCCTCTCGACCAATAGGACTGATGAGAAGAACACATGTGCCATCTTTTTCAGTCAATGAAAAGAAACGTTCATCTTTTAAAGGTTTACCATCACACACCCAAGTTATCGTTGGTTGTGGGTTACCTGTTATTTGACATTCCATTCTGACATCCTCTCCAATATCAACCTCAACATCATCTAATGATTTTACAACCTTTGGATGTTCATAAATCCCATTTTCTCGTTTAGTTCCATACTGAAGAATTCCACTTTTCTCTATTCCTACAGTATTACGCTCTTTAAAATGTATAACATCTGATGTGTCATCCATTGAGATTTCCATTGACCTGTCTCTGATTAGATTTTGGTTGTCTGTATTAAGTGTTTCCACTGCTGGTATACCTATGCAAAGCTCTATTTGTTGGTTGCTTGCTGAAAATTCAATCTCTGTATCATCTGGTTCAATGACAGAAGCCTGATTTATAGCAATTGCTTTCTGTGTTACTTCATCTGGAACATTCAAGACACTGCTCATGACCTCTTCATGTCGTATATCAATAATTTTGGGTTGTTCCTCATTTGTGTCGATGTGAAGTTCACTTTGCTTGGTACCATGTTGGAGATCTGGTTCGGCCTTGAGTGTTGCCAAAGCTGAAGGTTTGTCTAACAGTACCACATTTTCTGCATCATCCATTTCAATGTTTAAAAACTTTTCTGTTACAAGTGTTTGGTCATTGACATCGTGAGGTTTTACTGTTGGTAAATCTATATGTAGCTCTATGTCTGTGTCTGACAGGCCATTCTCAGTCTCCTCTGATTCAATAACAGGTGGTTGTAAAACAGTGACTGCATTCTGTGTGACCTCTTCTGCTTTTGAAACCTTAGCCAATGTTTCTTCATTCTGTGCGTCAATAGCTCTAAGATGTTCAAAAGGTATGCTGGCTTTACTTTGTTTGGTACCATACTGAAGAAGTTCACTTCTCTCCGTTGCAACAACAGATGTTTGTTCAAAGGGTGTTACATTTGATTTGTCATCTTCTCTCTCTGATGATAAAAGTTGATTGTTAACTGGAATTTCTAAACACCTCTCTGGTTTTCGGTCAATTTCTAAATTATGAAGTGGAACTAATACTATTGGTTCACTTCCAGAAGGCCTTTCTTCCTCAACATGTTCTTCTTGTATAAGCTTCAACTCTTCTATCTGCAGGTCAAATGGCTTGAAAGGCATATCTTGTCTATCATCCTCCACTGTTTTACGCAGGGCATCTGTGGTGGTTTTATCATACTCCAATATTAGTAAGTCTGCATAAGTTGATACAGTTCCTTTTGAGTTTTCAGCATGACATTCAAACTTGAAATCATCATCTTTACATACAGGACTAATAATTAGAATACATGTGCCATCCTTTTCATACAATGAGAAAAATCGTTCACTTTTTAAAGGTTTACCATCATGCAACCAAGTTATGGTTGGTTGAGGGAAACCTATTATTTGACATTCCAGTCTGACATCACCTCCAACATCAACCTCTACATCGTGTAGTGGTTTTACCACTTTTGGAGGCTGATAAATCTCTTTTTCTGGTGTAGCCTCATATTGGAGAAGTTCACTTTCTTCCATTGCTACAGCATTAGGGTGTTCAAAATGTGTTACATTTGATATGTCATCCATTGGGATTGCAAGTGATCTGTCTGGGGCTACAACTTGATCACCTACATTAAATGGTTTCACTGCTGATATATCTATACAATGCTGCATTTGTTTGTTGCTGTCTGGAATTTCAATCTTTGTATCATCTAATATGACAACAGAAAGTTGTTTATTAGCAAGTGATGTCAGTGGTTCTTGTACTAAGACCTTTGAAACATTGTCCAATATCTCTTCCTGTATATTAATACCTTCATTAATCTCAATGTTTAGTTTGTTTTGGGAAGTACCATGTAGGAGACCTATTTCAGTTTCTGTTGTTGTAATATCAGTTTCTTCCGGTAGTATTATATCTGTTGTTTCATCCATTGGAATATTCAAAGATTTGTAGTCATCAACATCATATGGTTTTAATGATATGTCTATTTCATGGTCTCTAGGTTGAATGACAGAAGGTTGTCTTATGTTTGCTTCTTCAGTTGCTTCATCTGGAACTTCTGAAACCTTCGCAAATATTTCTGTAGGCTTTGAACCAATAGCTTCAGTGTGTCTTTCATGTATATCTATTTGGATTTCATTTTGTTTTGTACCATGTTTGTAGTCATGTTCCATTTTGTCTTTGGCAGTGGCAGGCTCTTCTAATTTTATTACCTTTGGTTCATCATCCACTGGAAATTCCAAAATTTCCTCAGTATCTACCATTTGGACAACAGAAGACTTTAAAGTTGCTAAACTTTCAATGTGTTTAAAGTCTTCAATACCTTCTGTTTCCATGCCTTTGGTTTGAGTGACACGATTTGCATCTTGTGTTACTACTCCCGGAATTTCAGAAAACTTACCACTACCTATGTCTGCAGTTTTTACAGATTCTTCATTTTTATTGTCATGCTTAGTATTTATGTCTGTAATACTTTCAATGCACTGATTAAGAAGATCTTCAGCATACCGTGAAATGTGTTCAGGCTCATGAGGTACATCACTATTACCTTTAATATCCAGTATATCCAGTTGATCAACTTGTGTATAGGATGTCATGTATTCTTTTGTAGAGTCATCAGTTAGTGTAGCCACTTCTGAAGGTATGTCGACCTCTAAAACTAAATTTTCCAATGGATAACTTTCTTCATGTTGTAATTCAGGTTCATTAGGTGAGATAAATAATTGCTCATCTTCAGAAACAACCTTTCCTGGTTCTTCAGAAATTATCCCTAATGGGGTTTTATAGATAAGTTCCAATGCTACTTGATTGTTATCATATGACTCTACCTGTTGGATATCTGAATCTAAGTCTTCTTCAATTTCCAATGATTCATCTTCAATAAGTTCATCCTCAATTTCTTCACCAGTTGAATCAGAAAATTCAGAAACATCTATTTCACCAAAAATAATTGAGTCTTCTTCTGCAAATGAAACTGTCTTGACCAGTTTCTTCTTACCAGATTTAGTAGTTGACGGATGTCCTACTACCTCACTATCTGCAAGGTGCATGCCATCTTTCATAATTTTCTCCTGAGACAACTTTTGTTTGCTCTCTATTTCTTGTGACAATAAACTTTCATCCACATTCTCATCAATTTGTTTTACCAGCAATTCATCTTGCTGTTTATCAGATGTTAAATCACTGGATATAAATTCTGACGTGCCAACGTCTGTTACACTTTCGATTTCACTAATATCACCAACATCTGTTGCATTTCTGTCAGTTGAGGACACAATTGATGGTTCACCTGTCATTTCATCAGCTGATAGATCTTCCTTGTGTGAGCATTCTACCCATTAAAGCAGATATTGGTAATTCAGTCAGCATGAACATTGTAAGATCAGGCATACAGTAAGTCTACGAATCGGCTAAAGTGTGACCTGCACTGTGCAATGAAATGTTTCATGCTTCTCTCTTATGTATCTACTGTGCCATGATTTCTACAACTCACTAATCTATACTTACTTGTGACTCATCATTGAACAAAATTGTTCTACAGTATAGTGATACTATAACTAATCTAAAGTCTGTCAGAAACTTTAAAAATAATGCTGAGCAAATGGCCATGTGTGGCACTTTGCACCTCATGTTTGAAACAGCTACAAAACTAATGAATAACTAAATTTTAAACCGTAATTATAGAATGTGTGCAATTAATAACAAAATTTCTAAGGTACAGTTATCATTGACTAACACAAATCATATTGATATTTCAATATAATTTATTAAAACTAATTTTGTGAGGAAAGTGAAGAAATTCATATATCCTTATTGAAATTACCATAACCATGAATATTTAGCAAATAAAATTCATATCTATAGCTGCAATCAATTAGTCTTAAGATGTGATTTAAAAAAAAAACTCTTGTGTTGCCCAAGCCCAATTGGCCAAAAATATCCAAACTAATGGTTTTTTTTCTCTTTACTTTCATCTCCCAATGTTTTAATTAAATACATACAATTATCCAGAAAGTTGTAAGGAATTTATAAAGCCTGGTGCACACTTAAGGAATTTTGCTCAGCAAACTGCCTCACGAGGCACTTTGCTCAGCATTGCACTATTGCCGCACACTGCGAGCAAAATGCTTATGAACATAATAGAACATTCTTTGAACATGCGAGAGCTTTGAACAATCTAATTGGAGAAGGTAGTTGAATCAGCGCACTTCAGTTCATTTCAGTTGATATACACGTCCATAGTAACAGCATATAAGCATCTTATTTAGCTTTGCTCACAGCCTAAAGAGGTACTTTGCTCACTAAAAATTTGACACACACTGTAAGCAAATTTCCTCGCAAAGCAGTTTGTGGAGAAAAATTCCACAAGTGTGTGCAGGGCTAAAAGGTATCCCAAAAAATGTAAGGAATACATGAAATTATAAAGTGACACTGTAGGATTTAAAAACAAATCAAATTGCAGAAAATGGAGTTAAAATGTTAGGCTGTACTTGGGAAACACAATGATAGTTTTCTTTAGGATCAATAATAACCTTCTACAAATATGTTGGTTATTATGACACTATTATTCATGTTTTGTGAAGAATAACTACTATAATAATATTATTAACTATTGACTGTACTGAATAGAGAAATGAATGATTAAGAAAAGAGTTGGGGAGTTTCTAATAATAGGATTGTTAAATCACACACAAATGTTATATTGGTGGCATAACACTCTAATAGGAAAACAATCTAGCAAAACAGAAAATAGAAATTATTAAAACATCAATTGTATATAATTCAATTAAACATTTTCCAAAGCATTTATAATAAAACTTAAATTGTTGATTGTTGATGGTTCTGATATATTTTTTTATGTTTTTTAACTCTCTTCATTAATATTTTATCTAATAATTATGAATATACAATTTAATGTCATAAATATAGTAGTTGTTGTTACTGTAGTTATTATTTTGTTCATTATTTTTGCCTTAATTTACTTTTATTTCTACTAGAAGTTTCCAGCCTTATTTATATTCATTTATTCACCCTTTTTAATTTGCATATTTATTTACATCCACAGGTTTGTTGCATAGTGTGAGAGGTCTTTTTGTTTCACATTCTTTTGTGTGTGTGTGAGTTTTCTTTGGTGCTGGTTTCCTTTTGTTCTTTTTAGTTCTTACTGAGTGCAGTCACTTATTATTTTTAACCAGTTTGATTTAGTTTGCTTTCAGTTTGCATGATTTTGAACAGTCTACAGTCTGTGTTCCTGATTTCATTGATCGGTTTATGTACCATTAAAGAGCTATGGAGATCTATTTGAAGGGAAGTCGATTTTATTTATGTTTTTATTGACTTTGATTAACATTTTTCAAACTGCGTTCAAATTATTAAGTGGAAACAGCAACTTAATTGGAGAGTCCAGTTAAAGTTGTAGCAAGAACTTAAAATCTAAAACTCTAAAAAATGTGAATGAAGTATATCTGTAATTGGCAATTTTTAATTTTACTTCTTAAGATGGATGCATTCAAATTTGTAAAAATTATATAGAATTTCAGATTTTACTGTGTTGAAACATAATTTGTATTACTGGATATTTATGTTAATCAGTTTTAATGTAGGCTCTCTTGAGATATAAAGATCAGGCTTTTCACCACCACAGTCGAGTCAGTTTTGATGCAGAAGCATAGACGTTGTCTGCTAAAATTGAAAGGGCTCTGAATGTTTGCTATACCCGTATGCTTCGGATGGCCCTTAATATCCCATGGCAATCCCACACAACAAACAGAGAATTTTATGGAAAATCGAAGCCAATCTATAAACGGCTCAAAACCAGAAGACTAAAAATAGCTGAAAATTGCGTCAGAAAGGAAGATGAAGCAGCTTCCAAAGTACTACTGTTTTATCCAAAATGATGAGAAGAGGACCATCTAATAAGGATTTCATCTGGTAGTTGGCAGATGAAACTGGCTTTAGAAAACAAGACCTCAAGACCTGCATGCTGGACAGAGATCTATGGAAGGCTATCTCCAAAGTCCGAACTTTTGAGTTGCAATAAGCAAGTAAGCATTGTTAAACTGTCCAAGTAGAATGTTAAGTTGATGGCCATAGCTGACTAGGGGTCAAAATGGCTTTATGAATTTTTAATTTATTTAGTTATTTCAGCCAAAATAGAAGTGGTTAACTTACCCTCAACCAACAGCTGTCCAGTAGTTGAAGCTTCACCCAGGTGGTTAACAGCTTTACATGTGTAATCACCTTCATCTTCTGGGATAATTTCCAAGATATGTAATTCACAGATACCATCTTCTGTATATTTTACAATATATTCCGGCTCATCTTTAATCTCATTTCCATCAACATACCATTTAACCTATTTTAGAGATTTAGTATTAAAATTTAATGATATTTCGACTTTTGGTTAAAGCAATAATCAATGCATTTAACAAAAATACAAGATGATCATGATTTTGAGAACACTTCTAAATATTACAATACAGTTGAACCTCTTGTAAGAGGACACCCTCGGGTCCAGGAAATGTGTCTGCTTATGGGAGGTGTCCGCTTATGAGAATTTCGACCGATAGAGACCAAACATTGTAAAATATCCAAGCTTATGTCCTACATATTCACAACCTTCTTAACAGAAATAGCCACTGAAACTTTTAGACACTGTATTCTATATTTTATTAAATATTATTTATCATTTTTAAGATGAATTGGTTCAGTAATATGATTTTCAGCCATTACAGTATAAGGATTTTGTACAGAAATTTGTAATCGTTGTACAGAAAATCATTAAATTTTCCAGGATGTCCGCTTATGGGAGGTAAATTAACATACCAAAAATCAAAAAATGCCGCGTCTGCTTATGGGAGGTGGCCGCTTACGAGGTAACAAATGCACTGGTTAGATAGAAAGAACAAATGGGTCTTTGAGAATTAGTGTTTTATTTGTTATAGGAGGTGTCTGCATATGAGGTGTTCACACAGGGAGGTTTAACTGTATGTAGATTTTCTTGTAGCGCTATGTATAATTAATTAAGTCACATGGCGATCACCACATTATTATTCAAACCACTGACACAGTTAATGTATGTCATGCCTGAGAATTCACATCCTACACCCTCTACTTTGACCATCAAGGCAGAAATTTGTAGGCTATTTAAAATTAAACTGAACAATAAAAATAATACATTATGTCATAGCACATTCTGCCAAGGCCATAAAAAGTGCTTCACATATTTCCTCAAACTTCAATTGCTTTCATTTACAGTATTATTAACCATATGCTATTAACAATATAAAAAACAAGGATATGATTGTATATAGTCTATTTATTAATTATCTATATATTTTCGTAACAAGAATTGGAATTGGAATTGACATTGATTATGTTAAAACTTTCATAAAAACAAGGATTTACCTTTGGAGTTGGTATACCAGCAACTGAACACTGAAAGAACACAGACTCTCCATCTACTGCAATTGACTTTTGTTCAAGCTCCTTGGTGAAGTATGGAGAGCATTCTTCTACCTCTGGAAATATTGACAATTCAGAGACCTCTGATATTGGTGCTTCTTCGACCTATACAGGATATAATGAAATAACAGCATATGTTAATTGGCTGTGGCTACAGAATAATGTAATGCAATGTAGTTCGATTTATACAGCACCTTGTACAATAGAGTCTCAAGGCGCTGTGGACCAGATGTTACACATTCATATAACTTTTTACACCCCTAAGGGTCACATTATGCCCTGCTGCCCGATACAGGCGCTCATTCATCTGTCCACTGCAGGGGATGTATGGACCTGTACACCAGGGTAACCCCCTACTCATATCGAAAGATGTACTGGGTTCTTTATAGTGCACACGAGCCATATGTATACACTGGGCCTACAGTTTATAGTCCTTATCCGAGAAGACTTGTTCCACCACCAGAACCATGGTGTGAGTGGGCCTCGAACCCATGCTGTTGATATTGCTATGGTTCACGGTTCCCCTGCCTTAACCACTCGACCATAAAAATGGCTACAATCAAGGATGTCTATGTCAGATCATTAGGAAGGTTTTGCAAATTTACGAAATACGACAACGAAAAAAAATACATCACATTTAGATTTTGTAAAGTTGCTAAATGTGTGAAAAAATATACCAAATTTTCCACCTAAGAAATGTTGATGATTGTTTCAGAATACTGACCAACTGTGAAAGACATTCAAGGTGTTCTATTCAAATGTTACAAGAAATTATGACATATCCGTTTTCATATTCCGTAAAGTTGCGAAACCTCACTATTAACAAATCCGCACGATTCTCATTCACATTTCATTACATTGTACCACATTTTAATGCACGAATATAGTAATTTGTGGTACAATGGCATAATGACTCTCCAAAGAAAGTTGATTGAGACTCAAGGTGCTCCAGCAAATGGTTTGGGAAAAAGAATGTGCAGATTGTTTAATATTATCATCATTATCACCAGTCTACACATAAAAATAAATATTGACCAAGTATACACATAAAAATACCGGTAAAGCCTGCACAAGTATTGTAATATCAAAGTCTCAAGTTGTTTCATGCTTTGATTTACTTGCTGCCTGAGCACACTTTCTTCAAAACTAAGTTTGTTAAAAAAATATATATCAATATTCATCTATTCAGTCCATTTAGTACCATATGTAAAAGTGTACACAAGTTATTTTGTAAAAAAAAATGTGAGTTCTCATTACAAAATGAGCCTCATGGTAAGAAATTCCATAATTAAGTTATTGGTACAATGTAACAGAGCATGCAATAAGCTGTAATGGATAAGTATATCCCAAAATAATGAGCATTTAAAGTTTTCATGTGTGGAAACATAGTTTTGAGAAAATCCCCATAAAGATCTAAAAATAAACAATTAAAATACTATAAATCTCAGAAAATCGGCATTAAGGAAAATTTCCTGCATGAAAACTGACCTAAGAAGTATATTATAATGAAATATAAGTACTGTAGTACTTGATTAAAACAACATTTCTCTCTTATTTTTGTGATTATCTTAATCTCAACTATGATGCGACTCATCACGTGGTAAGACCTCACATCTGAATGGAAGACATGGGTATTCAACCATGTCACCTTTGAGGTTTAGATTTTAAATTAAAAATTTAATTGTGTATTTTTTTTTTACCTGGAAGTGAAATTCAGATTGGACAAATTCTTCAGTGATTTGGGGTTTCTTTGGTACAAATTGAATGAGACTGGCGGATACCTCTACCGGCGGCTGGATCTCAATGACTGGTATTTCATGAACTGGTAATTCCTCTTTTGGTGTTGCTTGAGGTTCCTCATCATCAACTGGACTTTCCTCAGACTCTTCTACAAAATAAATAAATGTAGATCAAGATTAATAAAAATAATAATAATGACATTTATTTTGGAAATTCAATAAAAGCACAATCAATTCTGTCACAATACAACCCTGTTGTTAGGCGACGACCACCTAACGGTAATCGGATTGTTTAACAGCAGAGTCGTCACTCTGAAGAAGGATGCCGGTGAAGCAAGACGCCCGAAACTGTCAGTCAGGTCAGTTCAATTGATTGGTTTGTTAGAATTTTAAACTCACTATTATCGTACCTCCAAACCAGATGAAAATTTTCAGTTATGTTAGAAAGACTTATGGCAACAACACCGCCAAAATTGTACGTGACTTAGAATCCATGGGAGGAAAAATCGCCCGTCATCTGAACCATCTTGTATTTTCATTAAGATCGTTCGAAAACAAGATGGCTCTGTAAAACTCCTTGTATACAGGAAATCCACCCACACCGACCAGTATGAACAGAGATGAAGGGGCCCCCTTTCTGAGTCACGTATACGACCCTGTTGTTAGACGACCGCCACCTAATGGTGATCGGAGTGTTTAACAGCAGTGTCATTACTCTGAAGAAGGACGCTGGTGAAGCAAGACGTCCGAAACTGTCAGTCAGGTCAGTTCAATTGATTGGGTTGTTAGAATTTTAAACTCATTATTATCGTACCTCCAAACCAGATGAACATTTTCAGTTACAATCTATTTTGTAAGGAGGAAGTATTACAAATAAACCCAGTCAACTGGGCTTGCTCCTTCATTACACAGAACAATAAATATACTGTGTATAAATAAACTTAACAAAATAATGAACTGAAAAGAACTAAATAAAAATATAAATATGATTAAAAATTATACAAATAATTGTCAATGGTTATAAATTTCTGCAGAGGTGGATCTAGAAGTATGAATTTGGGGGTCTATGATGGTGAGACAGATAGCAATGTGCTTTGATATGACAACTAGCAAGTAAAGAAAACACACAAAATGAAAACAAATCAAACTATTGTTTATGTCAACATTAGAGGATAAAGCCAGATAAGCCCGCTCTAAATATGTCTCTTTCATAGAGGGAAAAGCATAAAATCTGGATCAGAATTGTAAATTAAAACATATATGAGGTATGTCACAGCAAAACCACCAAGTTGTATGAAAATTGACTTACAGTATAGTTAAACCATATTAAACTTTTTGTAAGCTTTTGGAAAAAGTTATTTGACAAAATTATCAAAACTATCCTTTGTTTTGTTTATATTTCCTGTTGTATACTTGGTCAATAACCATTATGACAAGTTGGTGGTTTTGCCACGACAACCCTCATATAGAGCATGTACAGTATAAAATGTATAAAATGAAAACATAGTCCATGTCAGCACTTGACCCGTATTCCCATATTAGAATACGTTTAAATAAGTAACTGTGTGATGTACTTTCCTAAACATCAAATGCAGGCTGGTCTAGCAGTATCAGGCTGTATTGTTGATCAACAATTGTTTGGTATTTCATGTTTATACTGGGCTAGTAAACTGAAGATGTTGGTTCAATCCCCACCGGGAAAAGCTGGAATTTGAATCACAACCACTAATACTTACTGATTATTTAGCGTGCATATTGCAAGATTGTTTAAATAATAGTGCTTAATTTCCGAAAACTTTATTCTCTTGGTGTTGGCCAAGTACTATATGCAATTGTCTGTCTACTACAATGATACTAATAATTAATAAATTAAAAAGTAAAAATATTAATTACCAAGGACATTGAGTCTGGCGTCACAAACAGCTATCCCAACTGGATTACTTGCTTCACAGACGTACATCCCACAGTCATCAACGAACACATCTGATATTTCCAAGAAATAGTATTTCCCATCAAACTGGATTTTGAAGTCTGATGAAGGCTATAAGAAACCAAAATATATTAAAATATTGGAATTTATGTACACTTTATTTAAATTTACTATATGTAAAATCAATCAATGCAGAAGCAACATTTATGTAAACAGAGTCATTTAGGAACTTAAATGGTATAGAATGGAAAACAAAAAATATTGTAATGGCCCACATACTTTCAAAGAAGAGTTTTTGGATGGATAATATCATATATAATTAACACGCACCTTTACAGAGATTACATTATGTATATTTACAATTCCCTCAATTTGAGAAGGTAAAATTATGTGAACTTCTTTAAATTCTACTCTTTTCAACATTGAGTTAAATTGTATTGATTGATTGTATCAATTTATTTATTTAAGGATAACCCATGAAAGTCCGAAGTGGACTTATTTCCAGTGGGTTCCTTCTGGTGGTAATTGGGAAGTACACAAGAAGACAATTCCCTACCCTTTTTCGAAGAGTGTACTGCATTCTTTAACGTGCACATGAGCCATGTTGTGCATGGGACAACAAAATGTAGTGCGCTAGTAACTTGTATATCAAACCTCCAGCCGAAACACAAGGAGAGTGGCGTGGTGTTGAATCAAACCATGGACTAGCGAGTCATGGTTCAGCGAATAGCACAGTGATTTCCACCAGCAAAATCAACTGAACTAAATGCCACTCTTAAAAGATTATTTTATGGAAAATATATCAATATTCATGCTAATTAGTAGCAACAAAAATACACTATATACATACTTAAAAATTAATACAAATGGCGATACACTACACTAACCTCAATTTCCTGTTCATCCTTGAGCCACCTGATACTGATTGGTGAACTTCCAGTCACTTGGACTTCAAAGCGTACCTTGTTACCCTCAACTATCTCTATGTCTTGAAGAGTGGTGATGAATCGAGGTGGTTGCATAGTCACTTCAACCTTTGCTTTAGGTTGATCCACTACAGGTAAAGACAATTGATGGACAGGACTGGTCTTAACTTCAATGACCTCAACCTCTGGTTCTTCTGGCTCAGCTGGCTTCTCTGGCTCAGCCAACTCCACTACAGGCAATTGTTGAGCAGGGCTAGTTGTAACCTCTACGGTCTCCACTTCTGGCTCAGGTTTTTGTTCAGACTCCGCTACCTCCACCTCAGCCAATTCCTGAATAGGACTAGGTTCTACCACTATCGTCTCCACTTCTTGTTTTTCTAGTTCAGTTTCCCTCTCTGGTTCAGCTTCCTTCTCTGATTCAGCAGGTTCTTCCTTCTCAGGAACTAAATCACATTTTAAAAATATGTTAAAATACATTAAGCCCTTTAAGGATATCAAATATGCATGTTGCTTATGTGTTACCAAGGTGAAGCCAGAAGTCAACACATAAAACAATGAAAATTTATACTCCAGGTTGAGGGTTTTGTATATTTATATGCTTTCACTTGGTTATGTACATGAGCAATGAGAACCATAAAGGCATTTATTACTTTGAATTCATGCTGTTATATGCTATTTAAAAATCCTGTGTACAAAATTAAATATAATATTATGTATACTCACTTGCAATAACTACATATTACTCTATTCTAATAACCAATAATTCAATTGCTATAATATATAATGTGCAAAATTGCATATATTCTATTCTGCTCAATGACATATTCATATTTTAGATGCCATACTAGCGGGGGTTGCACTAGTGAAGCAGAAAATGCTATCTTGGTTAAACTCATATAGATTGAAAACTAACAAACTATACTAAACGTTGTAAGAAATATGTAGAAATTAATACTGTGTGACAACTTTATAAGCTATGAGTGAACACTATGCTATATTTTTTCATACAAAAAGATGGTAATCATCTTCCCAATCCAAATCCATAACATGAAAGTTATCAAATTTTCAAACTGAGCAGGTTAATTTTTAAATCTCATTAAATACGGGCTAATACAACTATAAACTATGGTCTAAAATAAAGACATTTGTAAGACTATATGAATAGACTTATTTTCTCTTTACTCAAGCACTTATTATTACAATTATACAAATAAACAGGAATGTTATATACTGTATCTAACAATTAAAACATGCTTTATTAATTCAATCATTGTCATCATAAAAATGCATTCATATGATACATGCAAAATCCATACAGGCTATGCCTTTGAAGCATTGCATTAATCAGGTAGCAAAGTATAGTCATTAAAAATATACCAATAAATTCCAGAGCTGCTGAGGTATTTGCCTCTCCAACTACATTGCTAGCTCTACACTCAAACAGCTTCTCATCATCTTCAGTTGCATTTAGTATAAGCAACATAGAGGTACCATCATTGTTATTAAGAATAAAATATCCATCGCCACGTAATGCTTCTCCTGACTTGTACCACATTAAGGTAGGTTTTGGTTTTCCAGTTACTTGGCATTCAAATCTCACTTCTGCACCTTTCTCTGCCTTAATCTTGTGTAACTTCTGAATAAATTCAGGAGCTTTCCTGTCTTCCTTTATGACAGACACATCTTCTTGTGCAGGTTTTGTATCTGTTGGTTTTTCCTCCACTGGTGCCTTAGTATCTACTGGAATTGTCACTTGAGACTCATCTTCATCTTGTGGAGTATCTGTTTAAAAAATGGAAATGAAAATTATTATAAGCGAAAAGTATAAAATATTGTGTACATTAATTTTGGGAGAGCTGGCTGTATCACATACTAGCATTATTTAAGGAATTCTACAGTGTGTATCATGGACTCCCCCCCCCCCCCCACACACACAAAGTTACATTGTGGGATGACAAATTAACATTGAGGGATCACAAAGTAACAGTGCATGTTTATATAGGTTTACACGAAATACACTGGTAAGTTGTTTTTATAAACATATATCAAAAGTTAAAATATCAGTAACAAACATACACATTTTTACATATGTACACTATCTTACAACACAGAAAATAGTGCTTGTAAGATAACTAAGAAAAACAACAACTGTTCTAATGTAATGGTGTGTTGTGATGTGTGACTCAACTAAATAATCATCAAATTGTTTATGGTAGTACAAAGTCCTCTACAATAAAATGTTAAATTGGGTAACAAAATATCACAAAATGATGGGATGGCAAGGTGCACAAAATTGTGAATATACATGGTACAGTACTTAAGAATTATTTCTTGACTAAATAACAACTAAGGTGCAAAGTGCAAAAAATGATGGTTGTGACTTCTTGGGCGTGATTTACTCTCATAATTAGAAGAGGTGATTGATTCAACTCTCAGTCTTGAAAAAGTGTGCATGGTGGAATTTAACATAGTACTCTGAACCAACTGTGATGATGTGAGGTAGGATTCATTCTTGTATCATTTAAAACTTATTCACTATGTCAGGTGTAATCCATTCAGGTACTACAATTGAACTACAGTAATATCCAACCTTCATAGAATCGATCCTGTTCTGATGGTATTTCAAAGTTGTCAGGATATGCATCACTAGCCATCCACGATGTGGCAATTCCATCATTAAGATTATCCACATTTATTGAGTTACTAACGACAAGAACATCAGACTTCTCCAATGGTTCATTTTCCTTCTCAATACTTAGTCTACCAAACGTAGAAATTTCACAATCATTGTCCACAGCCCGACATTCATAAATTCCTTCATCGACTTCAACAATTGGACAAATGACCAAGAAGCAATTTCCATCAGATTCATTAATCATAATATATCTATCACCAGTCATTAACAAATTGCCATCTTTAAACCACTTCACAGAGTTTAAAGAACTGGCGGGTGCTTGACATTCAAAACAAACAGTTCCACCAACTTTACTTCTACAATTGTCTAGTTCTTTACAAAATTTCAACTTTTGTAAATTTGGCAGTTCTTTATGTCTGTCAGGTTGTTTGTACATAATTTTATCGATGTCACTCTTTACTTTAGAATCATTTGAAAGTGTTGATGGTTCAGTTTGATTTTGATCTGTTACAAATGATCCTTTTAATAGTTGAATATCACTACTACGATCAAATTCTGTAGTAGTTTCAACATTATTTTTCTTTCTATTATAGTCATCAAACACAGACATGTCCAATGTATTTTCTGAACCAACTAGTAATTTTGAAGAAACCTTAGCAGTTGCACTTTCTACTTGAATTAGTTCATCATCTGCAATTGATATTCCATCAACATTATCCATTAAATCAGAACCATCAGACATTGTAGAATTTCCCATTGGTCTTACCATAGATTTAGATACATCAAACTTCATATCAGTTTGGGAGAAGTAATCAACTTTATAATCTTGTTTATCTTTGTGTTCGACTTCTTTTTCAATAGAAGCTTTCTTTCGCAATATTACATCAAAATCAAGTGGTACTTTATAATTCAAAGAGTCCTGTGTCACTTTTCCTTTGACATCATCAACTTCAGGTTTTTTCTCTGGCACCTGGACCTGCAGTTCTATAGGTTGTATTGGTTGAGGTTCTGAATCTATAACCACTTCAGCTGAATGTTTATCACTGGTCTCAAGATCAACCTCCTGTACCCGTTTTTCAATATGTTTGATTTCATCCACTTCCTTAAGTTGATTTTCTGAAACCTCAATTTCCAGTTCTATAGGATTTATTGGTTGAGGTTCTGCATTTGCAACTACTTCAGTTGGATGTAGTTCGCTGGTTTCAAGTTCAAAATCATGGGCATCCATGCTTAATGATTTTTCTTCAATCTTAATATCGGGTTGTTTGTCATGGACTTGGATCTGCAGATCTATAGGTTGTTTTTGCTGAGATTTTGCATCATTTGATACTTCAGTTTTATGTACTCCATTGTTTTCAGGCTCAACCTCCTTTTCACCCTTTTCAATAGATTTAGTTTCACCCTTAACCTTTGGTTGTTTTTGTTGTACTTCAATCTGTAATTTTATGGGTCCTATGGGTTGATGTTCTGCATCCATATCTGCTTCAGTTGTATTTACATCATTGCTTTCAATCTCAATCTCCTGTACACCTTTTGCAATAGGTTTGGTTTCAACTTTATCCTTAGGTTGTTTCTCTTGCACTTCAATCTGTAAGTCTATAGGTTGTACTGGACGATGTTCTGCATCTAAAATCCCTTCAGTTGGATGTATTTGAATGGTTCTACCTTCAACATCGTGGAAATCATATTTGATTAATTCTAGTCCCATATTAACATCAAGCTGTTTCTCTGGCACCTGGATCTGTAACTGAATAGGTTCTGCGGGTTGTGGTTCTCCATCTATAACCATTCCAGCTGTATGCACTTCACTGGTTTCAAGCTCAACCTCATGTAAACATTTTTCAATAGATTTGATTTCAACCTTATCTTTAGGTTGCTTCTCTGGCACCTCAATCTGTAATTTTATAGGTTGTACTGTTTGAGCTTCTGCATCTGCAATCATTTCAGGTGGATGTGTTTCACTGATTTTAAGTTCAACATTGTGGGCATCTGCTTTGACTGATTTTCCTTCCATATCAACATGAAGCTGTTTCTCTGGCACCTGGATCTGTAACTGAATGGGTTCTGTGGGTTGTGGTTCTCCATCTATAACCACTCCAGCTGTATGAACTTCACTGGCTTCAAGCTCATGTACACATTTTTCAATAGATTTGATTTCAACCTTATCCTTAGGTTGTTTATCTGGAACCTCACTCTGCAATTCTACAGGTTTTATTCGTTGAGGGTCTGCATCTAAAATTAAATCTGTTGAATATACTTTATTAGTTTCAACCTCAACCTGATGTACACCCTTTTTAAAAGGTTTGTTTTGAACCTTAACTTTAGGATATTGCTCTGGCTTCTTAATGTTTAATTCTATAGGTTGTCTGGGCTCTGGTTCTCCATATATAAGTTGCTCTTCAGTTGCATGAACATCACTGGCTTCAAAGTCAACCTCATGTTCACCTTTTTCAATTGGCTTGATTTCAACTTTATCCATACGTTCTTCCTCTGGCACCTCGATCTTCAATTCTACAGGTTGAATTGACTGTGGTTCTGCAACTACAATAATGTTAGTTGGATGTAATTCACTGATTTCAAGTTCAACACCGTGGACATGGTCTTTAACTGATTTTCTTTCCATCGTATCATCAGACGATTTCTCTGAAACTTGGATCTGTAACTCAATAGGTTGTTTGGGTTGTGATTCTCCATCTAAATTCACTTCAGTTGTATGTATTTCACTGGTTTCAAGCTCAAACTCTAGTACACCTTTTTCAATAGGTTTATCTGGCAGCTCGACCTGTAATTCTACAAGTTGCATTGGTTGAGGTTCTGCATCTACAATTATTTTAGTTGGATATATTTCTCTGGTTTGAAGTTCAAAACAATGGACATCATGTTTGACTGATTTTCCTTTAATCGTATCAACAGTTGACTGTATAGATTGCATGGGTTTTGGTTCTCCATTTATAACCACTTCAGCAGTATGCACTTCACTTGTTTCAAGCTCAACTTCATGTATACCTTGTCCAATAGATTTGGTTTCAACATTAAATTCTGGCTTTTTTGGCATCTCACTCTGCACATCTAGAGGTTTCATTCGTTTAGGGGCTGAATCTATAACTACATCAGTTGGATGTACCTCATTGGTTTGAAGTTCAACCTGATCCACACTGTTTTCAATAGGTTTTGCTTGTACCTTAACATCAGGATATTGCTCTGGCACCTTGATATGTAACTGTATAGGTTCTGTGGGTAGTTGTTCTCCATCCATAACCACTTCAGTTGCATATACATCACTGGTTTCAAGCTCAACCTCATGCACATCTTTTTCAATAGGTTTGATTTCAACGTTATCCTTACATTGTTTCTTTGACACCTCCACCTGTAATTCTACAGGTTGTATTGATTGTGGTTCTGTAACTAAAATCATTTTAGCTGGATGTATTTTACTGATTTTAAGTTCAACACCGTGGACATCATCTTTAACTGATTTTCTTTCCACCTTATCATCCGGCTGCTTCTCTGGCATCTGAATTTGTAACTGTAAAGGTTGTATGGACTGCGGTTCTCCATCTATAACCGCTTCAGTTGCATGTACATCACTGGTTTCAAGCTCAACCTCATGTACACATTTCACAATACCTTTGGTTTCAACTTTATCCTTATGTTGTTTTTCTGGCACTTTGATCTGAAAGTCTATTAGTTGTACTGGCAGAGTTTCTACATCTACAATCACTTCAATCGGATGTATCTGAATGGTTCCACATTCCATGTCGTGGACATCATCTTTGACTGATGTGGTCTGTTTCTGTTTCTCTGGCACCTGAATTTGTAACTGCATAGGTTGTAGGTGTTGTGGTTGTCCATCTATAACCACTTCAGTTGAATGTAATTCACTGGTTTCAAGCTCAACCTTATGGACATCTTTTTCAATAGGTTCCATTGGTTGAGATTCTCTACCTATTACCACTTCTTTAGAACCAATTAGATTTGGTTCTATTCCAATTCTTCCATTTATTAGTTGAATATCACTATTACCATCAAATTCTGTAGTAGATTCAACATCATTTTTCGTCGTGGTCAGTCCATCAAACTCAGATGTGTCCAATGTAATTTTTGAAGCAACTGGTGATTTTGAGAATAAGTCAAGTTCTGCCTTTTTTAGTTTATCGTCTGCAATTGACATTTCTATTAAATTAGAACTATCAGAGGTAGAATTTCTCATTGGCCTGGCCATAGCCTGAGTTATTCCAGTTGGCTTCTGACTGTTCTCCGATAAACATTTCTCAGGTTCTTCTAAAATTTCATCAACTTTGAAATCACCTTTGTTTGCAGAAATGGCTGCTTTATTTTGCAACATAACATTATTTGAATAATTACTAGAGTTATCAGAATCTAATAAATCACTTGGTTCTTGTTCATTTTCTAAACAGATACTAGATTTCTTAGGGTAATAATTTAATTTGGACTCTGGTTTTGACAGAGGTTCAGAAATTTCATTTTGCACCTGTTCATTTTCAGTTTTAGAGTTATTAGATTCCTCAATGTTATCTGTTATTTTGGAGTCTTCAAAACTGCATGTTGGTTCTAAAATCGTTTCTGTGACTGTGCAAGGCACCCGACACTCATCTTTTAAAATAGTTTTGTATGCAGGTTGATTGTAGCCATCAATAACTTGGTTTATCTCTGAATCAACAAACACTGGTGAAATGTCTGTTTTCACTTGTCCATCCTCTTCTGAAGATTTGTCAGGTTCTTTTGAAGAGTAACTATTCAAAATTTCCATAATAGAGTTATCATCATAAACTGGTAAAATACCGATTGGCTTTTTAATATTTGTAGTACTTTCAGATATTTTATTCTGCAGCTCACTGGAATCTTCTGTGAACGCATTAATTTTAGCATCTGTTTGCTTTGAAAAGGTATTAAGTATGTCATTCTGTATATGGTCATCACATTCTATATGGTCAATTTCAATATTTTCTGCTTTATTAGTAATACTTGTAGCAGTATCTGGTTGGAAAGATTTGATACATTCATTCCTCCTGCCATTTCCAGCATTGAGATTATTGATAGGCATATTAAAATCAAGATCAACATCCAAACCATCTACAAGTATCTTTGGGAGTTGAATTGGTAGAGATGATGACATTGTAAGCTGTGGTTTACCACATTTATCTGTGACAGATGGTTTATACATCGTTTTTTCAACAATATTTAACTTAGAAAAACAAGATACGTTTGCCATTGGCTGTGATGCTCTACACTGAATTATTCCATGGTCACTTAATTTAACTGGTGTTATCACCAGAATTGCTCGTTCATTACTGTAAATACTCACAAACCGATCACCAGAGATAAGCCTACCATCAACAAGCCATTCAATTGAAGGTCTTGGATTACCAGAAACAGAACACTCTATTCTTACAGTGCCACCAACTTCAGCTTCTATTTTAGGTAGAAGTGTTTTAAGAAATGTTATTGGTTGAAAATCTTTTTCTTGTATTGCAAGCTGTTGTTCTGTATTAGGTGAAACATGATTACTTTTTTTCAAATTCTCATCTGAATTGTCCTGTACATTTTCACAATCAGTATTTATTAGACATTTTAAATTGTCTTCAACAATCAGTTTAGTTGTTGCCACAGCGACACCATGACTGTTCACTGCTTTACACTCAATGATTCCACTGTCACCAGAGCACACATGTTCAATCGTTAGTTTTGTTGATCCATCTCCATCATTGATAGCAGAGTATCTTTCGCCGATAAGAGGTCTTCCATTTTTAAACCAGTGAATGATAGGATTTGGAATACCAACAACATTGGCAGTTAACAGTGCACTTCCACCAGTACAGCAAACAACTGGAGAAAGCTGTTTAAGAAAGCAGGGAACTGTGCCAACAGTTGGAGTTTCAGTAAAAACTGGACTGAGTCTAATCGCATCTATTATGTCAAGATGGACATCAGCATTTTCTGTCTTAGTCTGAGGGTATTGCACCTCTAGTTGTTCACATGTTGACAATGACAAGGCTTTCTGTTTTCTACTTGAAGTACCGACAGCCTCCTTATTTCGAAGTGCTAATAAAATGTTAACAAATCGTACACATATGATGCAATATGTAATAGATATGTTTTTTTTGAAAAACAGAATATGGGTCATTCCATGCCAAACCACTCAATTTTTTTCTGACCCATCTCCGATTTTGATGATTTTTGCCACACTTGTGGGCATCCTTGAGAAACTTTCCCACACCAAATTTTCGCGCGGTCTGACCATTTCCCACGGATCTAGAGCAGTTTGAAGATTTTGCGACTTTTGCCTGAATTATTGACATGGAAACAGAAAATTGGCCGTAAGTCACTAACCTATCATTCGATTTGCATAAATTTGGTACCATTGGATAGCTATGTAAATTCCCTTTCCAACGATATGCAACACAATGAACTTTAAAGGTTATGACGTTTTCAAGGTCATTTTAAGTGACC
>JAOTQE010076141.1:6068-16277 GCA_025631205.1 Nesometra sesokonis
GTGTCCAGACGGGTACATGACAGAAAGCCCTCAATGGGGCCATACAGTGTCCAGACGGGTACATGACAGAAAGCCCTCAATGGGGCCATACAGTGTCCAGACGGGTACATGACAGAAAGCCCTCAGTGGGGCCATACAGTGTCCAGACGGGTACACAACAGAAAGCCCTCAATGGGGCCATTTAGTATCCAGATGTGTGCATGACATAAAATGCTCACCTGGGCAATTCAGTGTCCAGAAACTGTATGACATAAAATTTAACTATGATAACCATTGTGCTTTTTATCATTATCCTTTTTGGGACCCTGTGACATTTACAATTATCTGTACTTTTCATATTTTATATATATTTTTTTTAAAAACCAAACCATTTCCTTTCTAATTTATTGTTGTGGTAAGGTTCTGTAATATTCTGGTATTTGATGAAATCTCTAACTTGTGTATGACTTGATTCCTTGTCAGTGAGGTTGTTGGGGCTAATCTTAGTAAAGCTATCTCTTTAATGTCAATTGACTTGCTCATCTCCCTGAATACCTGATGAATAGGTCCATTCACCGCTCCTCTGTTAAGTCTTCAATGACCTTTCGTTCACCTCTCACCTGATGCATTTTTTGGATTTTCAAAATTTTTACATTTTATGATCATCAATTAATCCTCAATGGGTAGAATTATATTGTATTTAAGTGTAATGCTCTTTAAAAACTTTCTTGCCCTTTATAAATTTATGTCCATAATCATAGAAGGCCAATTACATAGTTAATTATTGTATTTAACTCAAAAAAAAATATTCACTTATTTTGTTTATATTGTTAAACTACATCTCTTAATAAAATGATGTTAATTGTAAGTAAGCAATATAATTATATAGGAGCCAAAAATATGATGTATTGATAACGTTCTATGATAATAACCGTAAACAATTTGTTGACAGGTTGTTTTTGAGAGGTACTGCCGATTTTGTGGGGCACTCTCTACAAGGTTTTTCAAGCACAATGAATTCGTTGATTAATATTGTTTTACTGCTATTCCAGAAGCAAGATGAACTTAATTGAGCATTTCACAATCTAGTAAGCTAATGAATTTCATTACTTACTAATAACTGTAAAGTAATACCAAAGAAATTTACTTATTTTTTCAGATATAATATTTATTTTTATAATTGTGCTAAATAGGGCCTAGATCATCTAAAATAGAAAATTTATTTTGATATGGATTTCCGCACTATGCAAATAAGCCCTGTCAGATTTGTTTGTTGAAATTCAGAATTTATTTTAAGTTATAGTTAATGTTTACTGCTGCATGTGTTCTATATTTCTAAGCATATATGTAAATATACATTAGTTTTATATAAGTTTCATAATAATAGGTAGTTTTCGCCGACTAATTAAAACATTAATGTTAACCTTATGCATTTCAATAGTCATGTTTTATAAACAAATCAATCTGCACATGTGGAATTATTACTTATTATTATTACTTTCATTTATGAAAAAGTAAATCCTTCTCCGAGCCAGAAGGCTCATAGGGCTGGAGCTTATTTCCAGTTTCAGTAGCATGTAGCGGATGAGAGTATGATACTCCCCAGGATGGGACGCTAGTCCATCGCAGGTTACTTCCCAGCGATTTGCCGGTACCCATCATACACCTGGATAGATTGAAGCAATGTGAGTAAAATGCTTTGCCCATGAACACAAACAACTGGCATGAGTGAGTCTGGAACTGCCAACATCTCAACTGGGATTCTGAGTAGCATCCGCTGTGCCAACTGCCCCGACACTTTCATTTATGAAAAAAGTGGCATTGTAGCTTGGTGATTTACATGCTTGCCTTTCAATCTCGAGATCACTGGTTCGTTTCTAGTCACACTCCAGGTTCTTTCCCACCACCTTACAGACAGCGCCACCCCTAAGCCTCATAATGAGACTTGATCTGAAGACATGATATAGCTCTCATCCTGTAAAGAGTGAGTAAACTTACTGGTGGATGTAACACAAAATTGTTTTAAATATATAAATCATGATGTCATCGCTTAATGTTAAAGTTTACATAGTCCACAGAAAACTACCAAAAACTAATATTAATATTTAAAATTATTTTTCACTTAATAATTAGGACAAATAAAAAATATACTTGTTGAGCATCAACTCATGAATAAATTTCAGAAGAGGAAGGGTGGTTTTTATTTATTTTTTTAAAATTATTATTTTCAGTATATTTTTATATGGTCATTGCCATAGAATTTTATCAGCTTTAACCATTGGATCAAAAACTTATTTTGACCAAAGCTTTTTTATGACTTCCAAACAAAATAACATTAATAAATACTTAATGATGCAAATTTGAATATAGATTTCATCAACAAACAAGGTAACTTGAAACCTAAACTTACAAAAACATACATTTATCTGAAGATCCTTAAAAAGAAAAATCAGAGCCGGCTAGAATTTTAGGGGTGGACGGGTTACGCTAACAAGTATATTTTTTTATTTGGGGTCATAATTGTTAGGAAATGCTGTTGTAATTCATGTATTTATTAATTAAATACAATGTTTGTGTATTGCAATTTTGCAAGAACTGTAATTAACCATTCCTGTAAGTAAAATAATTATTAAAACTATTATTTTTGTATCAATATTTTAACACTAAAATGTCATGATTTATGTTATATATTCAATTTAAAAAAGTCTAAATTAAAAAAGGTGATTAATATTGTGAAAATTTTCTGAGCATAGATGACAGAGTCGTTTTGTATGTCATTTTGTAATGTATTCCATCAAATAAAAATGTGAAGTAATTTAATTGGTATTGTTGTTGTTTGTGTTGTTCTTGTTGGTGTTATGTGATACATATGTGAATTGAAGTAACAGCTTTAAATTTAATTTGTAATAACTATCTGCCTTCAAATTCAAAAGTGTTTGGTTCATTCCTGACAAGCATCTTTTTTTTCATAACAGCCATTCCCCACCAATTCCTGTTAATTTGGTTGAGAAAGAAATTTCACAAGTGTAAAATAAAAGCCTTGCTTAATGTGTTCAAATCTTTTGGTATTAATGTAGAATTTTCTTTTAAAATGTTTATGGTTAACTAAATCTGTACAGTATTTAACTTTGCTAAGGTAAATTAATGTATGAACAAACCAGTTACAGTATTAACTGTTATAAATTAAATCTACCACTTGAATTTATATTAATCTTACTCTTTTTTTCACTTGATATATTTTGACATGAAATTTATAAATAGATCTGCCATTTGGTTTAACTATGGGATATCCCTGGTTTAAGCTATATTGACTTTTGTACTCCTTTATTTATTCAAATTCTTGTGTAATTGGTATAAAGTTTGATATGTGTACCTCTTACTTTTTCTGAAATAAATTGTGGTACGATAAGTATAACTTTTGTCTTTGTGTCGGTTTTGGTACCCTTTTATTCTGATATCAAATACTGTTAATGCAAGTTGGTATGGTAGAGCAGTATTTATGTATTTGCAGGTTCTGGAACACGGGTGCAGACAGGAAAGTGGGTGGTGTCTTATATATGGAGCTGTCGCACTCCCAAAGTGAGAAAATTATTGTTAATGTCTGTAAACCTCTACCCAGTGGCGACGCTACGAGGGTGCTCCCCGTCGTAGAGAAATGTAGTGTCGTCAGGGGTGAACTTGCTTTATTGGATATTTTCAAGTTCCAGACTAGCGCCCCCCCCCCCCCCCAAATATACGAAACAGCTTTAAAAAGCATGCAAAATATGCCAAAGATATTTTTTTTTCATGTCAAATTGAAAACTGGGAACACGCCTGTAGTGCCCTCCCTGTCGAGAGCATTGCCCTGCTGTCGCGGAATTCTTGGCACCGCCACTGCCTTCACCCCATGGTGGTCCTACATTTATTGGCAGATTAAATGTTGGGTTGTCAGGTTGTCTTGGCCTCTTCTGTTTTGAAAAAATTAAAATAAACCCTTTAAGTACCTGCGTCTGAGATTGTAACACCGCTATCTGCGAAGAAATTTTTTTTTATTTTGCTTGTTAAATTCAAAATAAACACACCCACTCCAGTTGAAGATATGGATTTCATGATCCTCCCTAAAAAAAAATATCTGGGTCCACCACAGTATATTTAGCCCAACTGGAGGAAGAACACTGACTTAAAATCGACTTGTTGAGGTACCTGCATAGGTAATTAGAAGTCTTATAATAGGGAAATGCTTTTTGTGTGGGTATCCTTTCTTGTAACCTGGATAGCGAGGTTCATCATTGTGTCTACCTCCAATGTTGCAGTATAATAACTATAATCATATGTACTTAACCTATTGATCAGAACTTCCTATATGGCTTTATTATCCTTCTATACCATTCTGCACTTTAAAGTTCATATGGTAATTTCATCAATGACTCTCCTCTACCATGCCTCACTGGCTTGTCAACACAAAAGGAAATACCTCAACCTCTCAAAGGTAATTGAGAGGAACTAACAGATTAAAATCTTATATAAAAAATATAGATCAGCCATGCTCCAGACCTAGCAGCCACCAACAGCTAATTAACCATCCAATCCCATCATAGGGAATGGAACCCTTCAAAATATTGGTCATAGGTTACTTCCCCCTGGGTAATTATGAGGGGTTGTGCACCTCCCTTTGTTAATTTTCCTAAACTGATTTTCCATTTATAGAATGTTAAGGAATGTAGATCGTCTGAAATCTGTTTTTGATATTATTTTGTGATAATTGAATTATTGAGTCTAGCAGTTACCTAATGAAACTCACCTGGTATTTGGATTTTATTAAAGCATTGTGTAAGCCTAGAATGAGTTTGTTACTCTCTCCACCCCCTACCCCACACAAGGTCTTCCCCTCAAACAACCAATTACCTACATTTGATGCAATTGAGTATACTGCTAACAGGTGACGTCTATTGTGTGTGTCATCCACCTTTAATCTTCAATTGGGTATAATTTGGCTAAATGTTGCAACAACATGGATTAAGTGTTGGATGAAGAGATGAGTACATGGCTGAGGCAATCTCCTTTGTGACTGGCATGTTTTAATGGATGGAATTCTAACTTATTAGTAGCGATGAGAGATGAGAATGGATTTTATTTTGAGTGGGTGGTCTGTCAATTTCATAGCATTTTAGTAGCAGTCATAATGTTTATCTTCCTCATCAGTCAAACAATTTACCATTCTTGATTGACCTGGAGTTCAAGGGTAGAAATAAAATTAGGACCTTAGGTAAAAATATTAACAATCACATCAGGAATTGCTGGAAGCCCTACCCTACTTTATAAGGCCTACAGATATTCCGGTTTTGATTTGCTTAAATAATTAGCTAATTAGGAAACAATTTATTTGAAAATATAATTACAAATAATTGTTTTTAAAGATCTTAGCTGTATTCATCAAGATATCCAGTATCAGTAGTAACAATATTTAGCTCTGATGAGGAGCTCTAGAAGCATTCAACTGATTAATCATATGTGATATAATCATATGAGGCATGTCATGGCAAAACCATCAAGTTGTAGGAAAATTGAAAATTGAGTTTTTGTTATAGTAGTGTTACACTTATCATAAGCTTTAAAATGAGGGGTCAATTATTAAAATCGGACTTCTATAACTGAAGTTATTGGACAAAATATACACAAATTTTCTTTGTATTTGTTTATATTTCCTGTTGTTTATTTGCTTATTTCTCAATAACTTCCTGTGCGACAACTTGGCTGTTTTTCCATGTCTTGCCTCATATGTGTTTTTATTGGGTGCGCATTTTCACAAAATAATAAAAGTGAGGCTTTTCATTATTGACAAATTAAGCTTCCAATGAGTTTTATTTACAGTTGCAAATTGGATAACTGATTTTAGTTGAGGTAATATTTTTGTGTACTGTAAATTTGTTCCTTAATTTGATTACAACAGTTCTTTACATTGATTTTTGCATATTTAGTGATACTGTATATCTTTACACAAGCAGTGATACATCACCTGACCCCTTCTATAAATCTCCCTCCCCACCTTTTTTTAGACATGTGTCAGTGATTGTTTTGCAATGTGTAGGATTGCTACGAATGATAAAATGGATCAAAGTGAAACTATAGAAGTGTGAATCACTTCAAATTCCAATGGTATTATATAATGTCCGCAAGCTGGGAATCTAAAACAATACAATACAAAAACAGTCCGGATATCCAAAGATTAAACCCAGGTAGGCCATCAAGTGAAAGCAATTAACATTGTTTACACTTTCTGTAGTGTCATCATTCTACCCTGAGGTAAAATACTATAGGCTTAAAATACCATTGGAAAACATTACATAGGATTTGATAGATGATTTCAACCAACCACACTTCAGATACTGTACCTCCATGTTCAGGCCATTTATTTTGTACAGTTTTCTGGACAGTTTGTTTTAGAGAGAGAGAGTCAAAGTTCATATGCTTCATGTTTCTATTAATTTCATGATTTTTGGTCTTAAAATAAATGGTCCAGTTTAGCATGAAATGTGGTTTTTGAGTGGTCAGTTTTTGAGAGGCGACTATTATACTAAGTTCTATTGAGGCAAGATTCTTAGAAAAACAACTTTTCCTTGTGATACTTTCAATGGCGGTAAGGCCCAAAACAAAGTAGTTTAAAGCACCTTTATTTTTCCATGTTTATTTTTTAACAAGTACTCGTATCCCTATGGGTTCCGGCTCTAGACTATCCCATTAAATTAAACCACTTACCTACAGTATTACAGTATAAAGAAAGATGCATTATTTTATGAACTAATGGAGGTACAAAAGTATAATGCATATTCCAAGCAATGAGATACACGCCACCATGACAGGATTCAATATTACGACAAATTATGTCTCCATCACGAATGATGATGACATAATTTATGTTGAAATACTGAACCCTATCACAATGGCGTGTATCTCATTGCTTGGAGTATGCATTATACTTTCTTACTTGAAGTTGATTAGTGGACCTTTCGGTAATGGGGTACAGTAATCAAATGAGCTATTAGAATGCCTTCTGCATCAGTTCATTGTCCCCCACCACTAAGTGGTGGGGACAATAGTGTGTTTTCATAAATGAAAAATTCAAAAGCTCATCTTTTGATCTACTTATCTAATGAATGTCGTTTAAAGTGTTTGCAGCTTATATTATGCTCTATTACATAGTACCAATAACTAAATTTGTTATTTTCCTACCATGAGACTCATTTTGTGGTGAGACCTCAAATATGAGTAGTAGACCCAATTTTGATTTAATGCCTAATTTGAAAAGTGCTTTCGTTCATTACCTCCTTGTTTAATTTTCTATAGACATTTCAATCCCGGCGTTCCTCTTTAAGAAAGCATAATGTTTCCTTTGAAAACCATTTACCTAGATCTTTAATAGTTCCTCGTTGCTGGCTTGTGGGTAGACTGCTCCAGGTCTGTACTTTATATTTTAGGTGTTTAATGAAATGTGCCACCAGTGGTTGATGAAGTTTTAGTGGTGTGAGGTTTGTCGTTAATATACACATGATCTAAACATCAGAAAGGTATGACGATCCACCTGCTATGGAACGCAATGGGTGCCTTTTAATTGTCTTTCACAAATTAAACTGAATCACCGTCTTGAACCAAGACTAGCTTGTAGGCTATTCTGTATCTGTGCCAGTCTCATCTAGTCTACTCCACATAAGTACCACTTTTGCATGCAGCATTCACATAGCATAATGAACTCACCATTGATTACTAGATTTAAGCCTCTATTACACTGGACTTAAAACCACAGATATAGCATCGGTAATAAAGCTAACAGACTCGCTAGTTAAGCCACATTCCCATTGGACTTTTTTGGTAAAACTAACCGACACGCTGGCTAGTTTTCCCATAATTAATCCAGTGCGAACAGCACAGGAAGTTTACCTAACGCATGCTTAGAAAAACTGACCAGGTTGGTTTTACCAAGCAGAAAAGTCCAATGCGAACAGCGCAACTTGGGTAATCAATTGCGGCTTTAGTTTGACCGAAAACAAGTCCTGTGCAGACAGTCTAGGATATCTCACTCTGTTAAACTAACCCTGTCTGCCGGTTAGTTTTCCAGAGTTAAATCTGCCCAGTAAAACTTACCAAGCTAGTTTAAATGGTCTGAAAGTTCGGTAACTCTGGTAAACTTCCCAAGTCATGTTACAGAATGGTCTTCATTGGTCACTTGGGCAATCCCTCAGTTGTGACCTTAGGTAGCATGGATTATTTTAAAAGTTTTGCCAAAAAAAAAACTAACCATGAAAAATAATCCAAGTGCGAACAACAGCAAGATTTAACTTTTGAAATAAGTTACCAATGGTCTCTTTTCTAAATTCAGTACGCTTGCAGTGGCGGATCTAGGATATGAAAAAGTGGGTGGCTGGCAAGGTGCGTAGCACCGGGTGGGGATGGACATATGAGGGGGTATTCCCCGTCGAAAATATGAAGAATTGTTTTAACAAAATGAAACTGTTTGGGCACTTTATAGAGGTCTCTGGCCTTAATAATTACGACGTTCTGTAATTTTTTTCTTTATTTTATTTTTTTTTTCTGAGATTGAAGCGGGGTGGCTAGCCACCCTATTCACCGCCTAGATACACCACTGAAGTTTGCGGTTTTAGATTTTTAGAAAGCAATGTAAAGTAAAGATTCATCTGTTTTATTTTTATGTATCCACCAAAAAAGTAAAATTTTGTTCTTAATCTTTTTTATTTTATTTATGTTTAGAAAAATAAATGGCAAGTCAGTATTGTATGTATATCTCAATACAATACAGTCAAATTTAAACATTTTAGTAGAATGCTAAGATTATGGAACTTTAATATTGTATATTTTATCATAGGGAAAATCCTATAATATGATGGCTACTGTTAATTACCATGTGGAGGAGTAGGAACAAACACCATTAAAAGAGTATGATGAACTAGGGTTTTGTTTTTTTATCCCCTGCTTAAATTTAGTACTGATCGTGTGTATAGTGTCATTAGACACGTGTCTATGGGCCATTAGACATGCGTTTATAGTGTCAATAGGTTAATAAATAATGTCATTATTATTGTCATTGCTATCTTTACCTGTAGTTATCATTGTTAAGTCATGCTACTTAGATCATGATTTACTTGTATTGGGATCAGATTAAAGCAAAGTCTTTAAGTTAAGTATATAATCAGGGAGCCATTAGTAGGTCTAATGCTTTAATTAACTCAATTGAGGGTTAATGAAGGCAGGTGTGATGTCCTAATGACAATTGTCAATTTCTTAAAACCATTTAACCAACCTTTTAACCTTTTATATGTATTGTTTTAAGGTGTTACATTTTTTGTCTCAAAATCTTCATTTATTCTAATGCTGCATATTTCTAAACTAATTGGACCACTGGTGAATTCTTGTCAGTTTACCTTTTTATAGCTACATGCTGGTCTCCAACTTTTATCGCCTAATTGAAAAAGTCCAATAAACAAACAGCAGGCCAATTGGATCATTATACTACTAGCATGTATTTCTACTGCTTTTCATTACTTTTTGCCACATGCTAAATTGTCTCAATTCTCATGCAAACATTTTTGTAGGACAACCAAAATAAACCAATTGATAACATGTGCAGTAGGATAGTAAGCTCTGTGGGCTTTGACCATCATTAAAATCTGACTGGTCATCAGGCAACAGAGGTCAAAGGTGTGCACTTAGTTTTGTGATACCTTCATGATGATTCTGGGGTTTTTTTGACCAATTTTGATTCTAATTGTTATGACTCAGTGGTGCCGCCAGGAATTTTCCGATGGCAGGGCAATGTCCCCGACAGGGAGGGCACCCCCGAGAGGTAGGGAAGTTTAGTGCTGTGTTCCCGGTTTGTGCCTTTTTTGGCTGTAAGGTATGTTGGGGGCTCGTCTGGACCTGAAAGGCCCCGCTGAAATCTTAAATTTCTCCCCAAGGGGAGGGGATCCCCTCCCCATAGCACTGCCACTGCGGGTGGAGTTTTCAAAATTCTACACAGAATTCTGATATTAATTATGCTAGTGTATAAAAATTTATTCAAAATCAATGAAAAAATACTATTTCTACATTTCACAGCAGATTTTGATGCTTTCTGTTTTATCTGATAACTTAATGAGCTTCCAAATTGAAATTCATTATTTATGCAAATAATTGGCCAATCACAACCAATTGATTTATTTACAAATGCACTTCATTTTTAAATTAAATGTTATCCATGTG
>JAOTQE010076152.1:0-16276 GCA_025631205.1 Nesometra sesokonis
AAATATGTTTTATTTATGGTTTTATTTCTCATTTAGTTGAAAAACGTTTTTAAAAAAAGTAAAAAAAAAAAAAAAAAAAAAAAGAAAACGCGACTGTGATTTTGCGATTTTTAGGGTCGGTCGGTTAAGGGCAATACAACAATTTTTTTTTTTGGCCTAATATTAATGTTGCTGATGGTTTTAACTATTTTTTATGACTCGATTTTATTTGGATAAAAAAGGAAGAAGCAAATGTACAAAAGAAAAACAGAATTTATGCTCCAAATTAACTACATGTGGCCTTGTCAAATTTGCATTAGGTAATGCATGTCTTAATGCACAATTAAAATATTCTATTTTTTATAGGTAGTAATTTTATTTTACTACGATAGTTATAACAAGGAGCACAACAGCTTCTACAGCGATGATAACAATTTATTTTAACACAAAAACAGTTCTGACAAAAATGATTGTACAGAAGTAATATACAGTAATAAATACATCAGAAGAATGCCTAGCATTAGGGGAGTTCAATATAAGCATTATTTTTTTATTATTCATTTTTTTTTAAATTTAAACTTATTTAGCCAAATAGCATTTCATTAGAATATAGCCTACTTAAACCAAGGACATATCAAGCCTCGCAGAATTTTGAAATATTTGGTTGACTTTCAGGTAATCAAGGTCTAAAATTTGGTTGCCCTCACAGTTTTTTAGTTGCCCTCTAATTTATAATAAAATTTGAGTTGTAATTGACTGTTGTAATATTGCTAAACTAGCTGTTTTATCTTTTTCGCTAGACCTCTATGAGGCCTTTTTCTAAACGCCTTAACATTTTTTGTTGGGGCCGTGGTGACTTGACGATCGGTTAGCATGAGCCAAGACCTGATTGCCTGTCGGGACACCTAATAATTTATGGTTGCCCGATGTAAGTTTTTGGTTGCAATTGGACTGTTAGGCAACCAATTCTGCAAGTCCTGCATATATACTGCTTTTAAAATGATCAAAGGAGCTCAGACCATATCTATAATATATTTGTACACTCAGAGGTTCCAACCCTCCCGATTTGTCCGGCAGTCTCCCGAAATTTTAACAGTCTCCCGTTTTTTTTTTAAGCAATCTCTGTTCCGAATTTCTGTTAAAATGTAAACATATTTTAGCATCATGATTTGGTTTAGAATAATATTCAATCAATAAATACAGTACTTTTAAGGTAAATAATTGCATAAGCTGTTCTAAATTTATTGTAATTGGCCCTATTTAACCCCTTGCTGGCATGTTTTTTTTCCGGCCCTTCCCTCATAAAACGCAGTAGAAGGCACAGTATTTTACGATTGAGTAATCCCCTGAATTTTAGACCTCTGAGGTTGGAACGTCTGTACACTTTTTACATTACTGATTGATGGTCTATCACTTTACAGAATATAAATAAATATCCCAATTGCAAAGGCACATTATCTAGTTGCCTAGTGTCAATAGGTAGTGCTCATTTAGATCTGAGGCATCATCTTCACAAGTCTGTCACCTTTAAAACTAGGTCATCGCAGTCTAACGATGTCAGTGATTCCCAATTAGTAAAAGAAAGGATATGTGTACTGAAATATTTTTGGTGTGTTAAAGTATGCCCAGGCCTGTCACAGTTAGGCCCCTAGATGTAGAAGCTGAAGCTGTAATATAAAACATTAGAAGGTTTTTGAGGACTTACTATTTAAATCTAGGCCAGCGTTCCAGTCTGGGAAGCCGTCATCTTCAGTAGGTGGGTCTGGTAGGCCTGACACCTTTAGGAATCCCTCATACTCGGGCTAGAAAAAAATGACAAATTTATAATAAAATACAATTTAATTTAATGTGAAAACTAAGTTATATGGTGTAAATTACGAATGCTCATGATGTAATTGAATGTTACTAACATTATCAAATAATAGGGTAATCATATGAATTGTATTAAAATGATAAACTGTGATGAAAATGCGTAAACTAAATAATAATGAAATAATATTGTCTAATAATATTGCAAGACAAGATATTTAAATTTTATTCATTTCCATGTTAGTTTGAGAGTCACAAAAGGTAACACCCACTATCGTCTGGGTTCTGCAGCTCCCAACTCCCATAAATATATAAATAATAATAATGATAATAATAATAATAATGTTGTGACATTTATATAGCGGTTATTGCCAAGGCATCTCAGCATTTCAAAATTATTACCCCCAGTCATTGAAACAAACACCTATGGAATAAAATCCATTCCATAATGTTGCAGCCTTAATTAGCGCATATGCCACTTGTACCTCCCAGGTACCCATTTATACTCCTGAGTGGGGAGAGGCAATGTGGATAAAGTGTCTTGCCTAGGGTCACAAGCAGTCGACCTGAGTGAGTCTCGAACCACCGACCTCGTGATTGGAAGTCTGAAACGCAACCACTATGCCGACTGCTTTCACAAATAACAATACTTACACCATGTAGAAACAGTATGAACATTACATTCCAAAAAGTTAATGTAAAAGACAATGTGTAACATACTATAATTATTTTTGTTCATAAAATTATTTATGATTTTTTTTTGTTTATTGCAGATATCTGTTAAAAATTAAGACCAAAAAGGATAATTTCTCGCAACAAAACATGCACATTTTCCCATCAAATCTCAAATTCTCCACCACCATTATTATTATCATAATTTTTGCACAACTCTGACAATTGTACAATGGGGTTTCTTAAAATTGTTGCCATAGAAATTCAATATTTCATAACAGGTGTTATATGCAAAGCTATTACGTATCCTCCTGTGTCCAACAGACCGTCTTAACTACGCCTTTCCGTAATAATTTCTTCCTTAGAATTAATTTTCCCCAGTATGGTTATGAAATCCATTTCCCGAAATTGTTGTAACTAAAGTTATGCTAAAAACGCATCAAAACCATCTGTCCTGAAGATGTTGTGTGGGTTATTCCATTATTACGATTTGTTAAAATCAATTACGATTATCCAAAACAGTTATAACTACAGATGTATTGTTCCCTCAAAAATAAGCAAAACATAATGCAAAAAATAATCCATTTTCATAAACAAATGGTGGGTTTTCTTAAAGATAGGCAAGTTATTATGAAAATTGATTTACTTTACTGTTTTGGGTCATTATTCAAAAATACATTTTTATATATCAACAATGTAATTTTTTTATGACCATTAAATAATTTTGTCATTTAAAACATTTTTAATTTTGTCATTTATAACATTTATATTGTAAAGCTTGAAGCATTGTTGTTTTAAAGGATATTTGTTAGCTGGTCAAAATATGACAGTGCAACAGAAACATTAAAACAGTTGCATATTCGTCCAGTAGCCGTCCGCTCAGAATAAAAATGTTAATTTCAGTCTTCAGTCAGTTTATGGTATGGCTCCATTCTATCTCAGCGATTTCCTCACCCACCCAACCACCGACACTACCAGATTTACTTGCACTCCTACATTTCATATTCTATTCACCAGACATTCTATATTTGCTGACATCTTTTTCACTGTAGCTTGTCCTCGTTTTTGAAATCGCTTACCAGAAAACTTCAGGCAACTGGATAACCGCAACTGTAAAACTGCACTTATATTTATTTAGTAGAAGTTTTAGATAATTATAAATTGTAAAGCACCAATGAATGCATAGTTTTTAACTAAGTAGTATTCTGTCCTCCTCTGGGAAAGGGCATTATCTGCAAAAACTTTGTGACTACATGAACAAAACATTTTGTATAAGAAAAGTACAAATACAATTTAGTTATGTATGTTTTATGAAAGAATACCATCATTATTTTAATGTGGTAATTAGTAAATTAAAGATGTTTTGTCACTTGAAAAATGACAAAAAATAGATTTTGGAAATAACTTGCTAGTTTCGAAGAAATATATAATTTATGACCATGAAACTAGAAATTAGGGTATTTTAAAATTATTTACCCCCAATATTGCAATGTTATATGCTAAATATCAACCAAAACCCACAAAAAGGCTGGAAGCCTCTTACATTTTTATAATTTTTCAGTGTAAAAATGTTATTAAACAATTTTTAAATACATTAATATCTATTCTCAAGTTCATAAATTTGATGTTACTATATTATGAGCAAGATAATTTCAAAATTAATGTCATTGATTTTTTGCTCATTTTCAAGTGACAATACATCTTTAAAGTGATACACTATAGCACTATAGTAATTTAATAAGCCAAAAAATGATGGAGATAATGTCTTTATCTGGGAGGGAAGTATTGAGCATTATACTACATACTATCCATTTGGTTAATAAAAATATAAAACTCACATAATGTTTAGCTGTAGACCTATGTGCTGTTGTAACTTTTTGTATAATTTCCAATGTGTCTTTATCAATATGTATTTCTTCTGATTGATCGGGAGAGCCTGTGTCCTTTTCATCTTCATATACGTATAGCTGTATATCTGCAAACTCTGTTTCCTTCTGTTTGTTTGGTATTCTGCCAATCCTCACAGCTAACGAGAAATAAAAAGAAGCATATTTATATTTATATATGCCACATTTATGAACCAAATCTATAAATAAAGAACAATATTTGGGACATGTCATGGCAAAATCAAGTTATGGCGAAATTAAAAAATGAGTTATTAAATCCATATCAAGCTTTAAAATGAGGAGTCAATTTTCAAAATCGGACATCTAAAACTGAATTTACAGACAAAATTCCTTTGTATTTGCCTATACATTATTTCCTGTTGTTTACTTGCTTATGTATTAATAATTTCCCATGCGACAACTTAGTGGTTTTGCTATGACATGTCCCATTTATTGCTGTTAAATATGAGATGTTGTTTTATTAAAGTTTGACTCTTACTGACATAAAACTAATATAAAAGAAATAAAATATGATAAACAAGTTCTGGTAACTATATATCTTCGACTCTGGCATCCTCTTTAATTTTGTACAAATCAATCATCTGTGGAACATTAGATGGCTGATTAGATCTTTTATATATAAAATCAAATCTCAATTCCTTGAAAATAAGTTTGACGGACAAATATTTTTTATGGTACGGTCAATATTAACAATAGAGAAACTTGGTTTTAAATACAATACAGTTTAAAAAATTATAAAGAACAACATTTTTGTTATTCACATGTTTTTTACATTATTTAACCATTATCATTAATTCAAAAATACCACAAACATCTATACATAAGATTACCGATTTTTTATTTATTATACCAATTCCTTCCAAAAATTTTTAAAGCCTAAAAATATTAATATTCCTAAAAAAATATATTTATTGTCTATTTGTAAGTAGATTTTCTCAGTTAATTTTTATGTCCCTTCCTTTAACAGCTCCTCTACAATCACTCCCCGGATACTCAAGAGAGACTAAATGGGTCAGACAGCCAATAAATGGGTTACTATAGTGTAATACTCATAAGGACACTGAACTAATGAAAAAAAGGCAATGGATAATTAACAAGGATAGATTTCAATATTGGCTGTGGACTAAAGGCACGGTGAACTGAAATGAGACTAATCAATGTGCAATTAAAGAAATACTGATAGGTAGCACACATAATGATATTGCCAGTCTTATAAATTTAATATATTACACAGATATTAAGATTTGATAATCAAGAATGAAACATGTCTAATTTTTGTTGATGCCATACACACATCCCGTCTTCAAGCTGGAGTAGATTTATTTAAAAACTAAAACAAGGAAAAGAACTGGCAGAGAAAAATTTAAATTGAAAGTCTCATGTAAAGATTATTCAACTGCAGTTGCAACAGTAAGCCTTAAATTTAATTAGGCCTACATTCGTTTTTATAAGAACCAGTAAATTTTGCTGAGGCTCAGTATTCTTATGCCAATTAAGCCCCTTTTACACAGAAAATACCACAATGTTGCCATAACCATACCGGTATTATTGCCGGTCTAAACCATTTCACACAGAAGGTCAAATTCCGGTAATATAACGGTTTCCTGTGTGAAAGGGTCCGAGCGAAGGGCATAAAATTGGAAGTCTTAATAATACAGGTTCCCAACTTTGACCTTTGTTTAGTTATGCTTCACTGCGTAAACAGGCATTATACTGTGGAACCTTTCATACACATCGGGCCTAAGGCAGTGACGGTAATATAACGGTAATATGACTAGGGTCTGAAGTGGTCTAACGAATGCCGGCACTGTGCCGGCATTGAAGGGAAAGTACCCTTTCACACTAAAGCCGGCATTCGTGAATTACCGCAATATTCCGAGTTTACAGTTATGTGTGAAAGGGGTTTTTGAGGCTTAGGTAAACAATTACTACCTTATTTTATGTATAAGCCTACACTGTGCTGTGTAAGGAGTCTGTATTAATGGCTGGTTTAAGGGGGAAACCATTTATTTTATTTTAGCAAAAGTTTAGCTGAATATTTTGCCTGATGGAACTTCTGGTTACAATACATCTGATGACATTAATGGAGTATAACCTTTTGAAAACAGTGTGGGATGAGCTTGATTTTTTGTTATATTTAAGCTTCCATTAATACAAAACCCTCATTTGAAATTTTCCTCAGCCTAAGTTTGTTTTATTACAGTATTGAAATATATTTGGAAACCTTTTATTTTGTCAATCTTGGTCAATTTCATTTACTGTTTAAGTTTAAATATATTATTATTTTAAATTCTATTCATTGTATTGTATACATTTTAATTTAATTTAGTTTATCTAATCTGGACTTCTTGACAGATAATACTTGAAAGGGTTTTCATCCTAAATAAAAGATAATTTGTATTTAGATTAACAAATACAGATACAGCTCACAATTACTACATACTAGAAAGATAATATTACAAGGTTCTTCAAAAATGAAACAGAGTTTGAATGTTTGTACAAATATTATATTTTATTGTATCATTATTTAATAATAAATATTACATCTAGTAAGTAGGTTGTTCAGAAATGTTTGTGGATTGAATCAACATCTGGTTATTATGTCTAAACATTTTTACAGCAGAAACTTTAATATTAATTTAATTTTCACAATATCACAAAATTTAAGTAATGTTTTCTCAATAATAATCAATTATTGATAGATAAAAATGTACAATTTGCAGCTCGAGTATTTTTGGTTAATATTATATCAGCTGATATGAAAGCATAATATAAATCAGCCATGCCTAAAATTAGATACAGGTCTTCAGAAGGCTAACTCCGTCGGGACTCCTGACAAAGGGTGCCTCTTAGTCAATTATTCAACCAAATTTATAAATAATAAATTCAATGTAAATGGTCGACATTCAAAATATAAAAATTTTATAGCAAAATTAAATGTAAAAATATCCGATACATGTTTTAAATTATGAAATTGCGCCCTCAATTTAAAAAATTGAAAAGCCAACGTAAACTCAACAACAGAAATGCTTTGAAAAAAAGGCTTTTCACGCCCATGTTACTGGTAGCGTATTGTATAAATATACGATTTTCAAGGACACAATCAGGCGATTTATATACGCCACTCCACAAGCCTAATAGCCCCATTTACCAAATAGTATGGCAATTTTCTTACAAAAGACAACATAGTAAGAACTGATGATTTTAGACTTGCCTGTACAGTTCCTATTCCCTACCAATTCATCAAATTCAACAATTTTATTGTTTTAGACAAGAATTCTAAATTTTAGTTGCAATGCTCCAAATTCAGAGAGCTGGGTACAGGGTGAAGGACAAGTCAACGTACCCTGTTTCAGGTCATCGTCATCATCATTGGTGTAATCAGTCTATATGCACATACAATGATACAATAATTTAGTGCAACTGGCAGACAAAAATCCTATGTAATTCAAAATTGAGAAATAACCGTAATTTTACTCAGCAGTATACAAATAGGGTCAATGCTTATATATCTGGACTTGCACTGTGTATGCATCTTCACTTTACATTTTCACAGTAAAATAATATTATGTTGTTACCCTTAACCTTTCAAGCTTTTTTCATCACTCTAATCATTCCAGTATCTTATATTTTTTTTAATTTTTTGGTGAAAGGAAGGTATATTTTTTGATGATGACATACTTAATGTCAAAATATTGAATCCCAACGAAATGGCATGTATTTCAATACTTAGAGCATACATTATACTTTAATCCGAAAGGTCCACTAATCAACTTCAAGTAAGAAAATATTATGCATACTCCAAGCAATGAGATACATGCCATCATGACAGGATTCGATATTTGACATAAATTATGTCATTATCAGGAATGATTCCTGATGATGGCATAATTTATGTCGAAATATTAAATCCAGTCACGATAGCGTGTATACTCCAAGCAATGAGATACACGCCATCGTGACAGGATTCAATATTTTGACATAAATTATGTCATCAGGAATGATTCCTGATGATGACACAATTTATGTTGAAATATCGAATCATGTCACGATGGCATGTATCTCATTGCTTGGAGTATGCATAATACTTAACTTGCATTATACTTTATCTAAAATTAATCACTGAACCTTTCAAGAACATATTTTCCTAGACAGTATGATATTTTGACCAACACTAGATATCACAAGTCATTTACTGATAATCCTACCTATAAACTAGAAGAAAAGCTTTAGCCATTCACAATCATTACTATAACCTGTAAACTACAATGAACGACTCTTTGAACCTTCTATGTTGATAGTGTGTTTATTTTTGTTACCATTTAATGTTTCTACAGACATCATGCAACACAGAAATATCATTAGAATTGAACTTCCACTACCTGTATAAAAGAATTTTCAATTTTAATACAAAGATATGACTTTGTTCTTGGGGTGAATATAGATGTGATCACGTGTACGCCATCCGTCGCAGTAGACCTAAAATTTAAGGGGTGAACATTTTACCAAAAAAACAATACAGGATTTATAAGGCACCTGATGCTGTGAAGCACTGAAAAGCAACAGAAAAATGAAAAGAGTAACACATTTCCTAAACTTGAAATACTTCTCCAAACTGTGCTTCTTTTCCCTAATTTAATACCAAGATGTACAGATTAAGCACCTTTTATATCTGCCACTACCTTTTGGCCTATATGCTCTCTGGTGCATTCTGAATAAATCTGTGGTGTTCAAATTCAACCTTAAAATGTGTTAATATCGACCTAATAAACTACAGAAATATGAAGGTTTTGAGTATTAAAAAAAGTCTTGGATTTAATGAAATAAAGCTTGAGATTAGTGGAATAGCATGAGATTTTAGGGGAGCGGCTTGAGAGCTTGATGTGTGGTTGAAAAGCGTAAGGCTCACGCTAGATGGTGAGATTTGGTAGGTATGCTACCTGTCTCTGTAAGATCATCGACTTCTTATTGCTACATTTAAAATTCATCCAACATCTAGCTCTGACCTGCGCTTCACCTTTGTTCACTTTACTATGATTTGGCGAACTATCAAATTTTCAATATTTTTATTATAATCTACACTAAAGTACAGGGATTTGCCCTCAACATTATCCATGGGTTGGTCTTAAGAAAAACCCTGGTCAGCACTAGCACAGTTTAGTTCATCTGACTTCAGAATGTTCAACCAAAGTATTCATGAATTCTCAATTAGATAAAAAATTGTAATACTTTTTGAACAAAATGATTACAATGAATTTACAATATACAGCAGAAGGAAGAAATACTTTTTAAAAAGTGTAGTTTGTTGGTATCGTAGTCTGACGACGCCATTCAATCGTATCAACTGATATTTGACTGTAGTCCTCTCAATCTGAACTCATAAATCACAACGCTGTAGCTGGCGTTAATTATCACTTATATTCTATGCTAATATTTTTGTCACTAGCATAGTTGGAGATTTTTTTGTGATAGTAACATTACTATTAAAGCAATTAAATACACTGCTTCTTTGTTTTGGTCAATGCAAATTACTGTATGCTTACAATCTGTATCAAAACATTTGTTTGCAGTTATTATGAAATCAATATATTTTATTACTATAATACAGTACTGACAAGTTACCTATTTTAAAATTGTTTTTATTCTATAAAATGTATATAAATATTGTATTGAAAATGTTTGCTAAAAATAAAAAATTGATATTCAATCAATCATCAATCAATAAACCAGAAAATCAATAATTTAATAAATCAACAAATCAATCAATCGATAAATAAATAAATAATAATCTAATTAATCTTAATCAATCAATAATAAATTAAATAATGTCAATCAAATAAGCAATAATTTAATATAATAATCAATCAATAACAATAAATAAATAATCTCAATCAAACCAACAGTAAATAAATTAATCATAATAAATCAATCAATCCAACAATAAATTAATTAATCTCTATCAACCAATCAATCAATCAAATAATTAAGAATAGATTTGTTCCTCATTGATCCTGAATATAAGTTTGTATCAGAACATTTAATCGTATTATTATATTAATAAATAGTATTAATTACCAATATTTATTTCAAATTCTTCATTTCTTTATAGATTTTTTTTCTAACCAACAAAAGCAATTGCATTCTAAAACGAGCAATGTGTTCGATCTGAACTGAAAAAAACATACAAATCTTATTTGCAAAATACATTTGTCAAACATTTGTTTAATAATCAAAATACACATGTATCTAAATGACATTTACCACTAACTTCTGATACGCTTTAAAAAATAAAATTCATATCGAATGATAAGTATAAATTACACACACTCGCGTAATTACGCTATCTAGTTTTATATTTGAGCTCAGATAACTCTTGTCATTTTACGGGTGTAACAGTGACAAGAGAGTTGAGTGACAGAAAAATGCCCAGATTTAAAGCGAAAACTAATGCTTTCTAACCTACGATTAAACCCAGCACTTAAATACAGGATTTGAATTTCGTCTTAAACTGTCTTCGTCGGAAACCGGGGCATGCATGATGAAAGGTTTCGTGAACAAACATCTAATGGACTAGGATAAAATAGACTTCGATCATAATACACATGTTCTCACAATTTTGAGCAACATCTAACTATCAAGTCAATATATTTTGTGAAATCAAATACCATCTTTCTGATATTAGTATTAATATTAATTATCTGTAGTATGTTCTCCTAAATTAATTTATATCGATATCCTGATGATGACATAATTTATGTCAAAATATTAAAACCTGCTTGAAGTATATATTATACTTTCAAATCTGTATCTATTTACTAAATAAAAAAATAATTGTAATTCAGGTCCTATGCATTATGACTTAAACATTTTAGATAAATAGACTTTTATTGAAGCTCAACAAAGAAATCCTTCAAAATGTTCAAGGATTACTAAGGAAATTGTTGAAATATGGCTTGCATTTTTCCAGAAACAAATTTCTCCAGAACTATATATAACTAACTATATATGATGATTTGGATGAAACTAATTCTGATTTTTAAAATCATGGTAAAAGTTTTTATTTAAATATTTGAAAATTCATAAAGAACAATACAACTTAATAATAAAAAACACCATGTAATATAACAAGGCATATACTATAATGATATAATGTAGTATAGTAGAGCAAACTAGTAGCAGGGGCGGAGGCAGAAAAGAGGGGATTGGAAGGGGGCTGGTAGAGAGTAAATGTTTTAGGGGGGTCCGGGGACATGCTCTCCAGAAAAGTTTGGTCTTTAGATGTCCAGAAATGGCCTCAGGAGCGTCTTAAGGGATCAGTTCTTAGTGAATATTTTCGTTTTATAGACAATGTTAATAATATTGATATATTTTACTTCCCGAAAGAGAGAGGACGACTCAGTCCCTCTTAAATCCGCCCCTGAGTAGGACCCACATACAACATCTAAGAAGAGAGAAAAAATTAGAAAGGAATGTGGTCTACTTTAATATGGACAGGAAGAAAGACGAAAAGAGAGAAGAAACAAAAAAGAAAAGAAAGAAGAAGACAGAAGTAAATAATTAGGTAGCAAAAATGTGTAAGAATTTGTGAGAAGAAATATAGCAATAGTAAGAAATTGAAAACAAAGAGAAAGAAAGAAAAATAATGAGGGATAGTAACAAAAAATCTGATTGATTTAACAATAAAATTTGATTCCCAGTATGAGGTTTAATAAAAACTACATTCAGAGATAAAAGCCTCTGGCAAAAAATGAAATAATATAGATATTAAAAGAACCCAATTGTAAGGAAGACAGAACAAAAGAATTATTGAATTTTTACTGCATCAATTATCAGAGACATTTTGATTGTTCTTTGATGTGCTTTATATGTGCCAATCTGGAAATCTTGGTTTTGTATTTTGGAAATTATAATTTCACAAGGTTAATATTCTAGAATATTTTATAGAAAATCTAAATTCATATGAAAAGTTATCAGTAAAATTCATGATTACGAAAGTAAAATGTAATAGTAAAATTTATTTTAACTGTATTTTACTTGGTAATGAGCACATAAAAATATCTATATATTATTATAAATCTATCTTGGTCACTTCGTGTGAGTTGTATGGTCCAGCGGTTAAAGTAGGGGAACCATGAATATGCATAAACAATAGCACGGGTTTGAGAGCCTGCTTGCACCATGGCAAGGGTGGTGGAACAAGTCTTTTCGGATAAGGACTATAAACCGTAGACCCATTGTACCCAAACGGCTCATGTGCACTATAAAGAACCCAGTACATTGTTCGAGATGAGTAGGGGGTTACTCCAGTGTGCCAGTCCATATAAGACCCCTGTCATGGACAGAAGGATGTGGACCAATGTAGTAGCTGCATCAGACATGATGTGACCCTTAGGGGAGAAGCAGGTTATTGACTGTGCAACATCTAGTCCACTCTGCGCCTTTGATGATTCAAATTGAATTCGTATTGGCGCAATATAAATGTGTAATCATTATCATTGTCTAATCAGTATTTCTAAACACACAACCTGTGGCAGGTTATAGGTTTCCAATTCTTATGTTTGTTCAGTGACTGTAGGTAGAGGTTGAGAACTGCAACCGAGCGGAGATAAATGATGACCACCTTATGATTTTTTAAATTATTTTTTCCATATTTTTAACAGATATTATTTATTCACGATTGTTTTATCTTTATTGTAAGTTTCCAGGAACATTTTATAAAAATGAGTCATATCATAGGTGGGATCAAATTGAGATAATCCCCAAAATAGGTCCGAAGACGAATTTTTGAGAAATTTAGTTTTAATCAATATTTAGTACTATGGTACATACTGTACTTACATTTAATTATAATATTCTTTTAGGCCAGTTTTCACACAGGAAAGTGTCGGTCATGCAGATTTTCTCAAATTTATAATCTTTTAATTGTTTATTTTTTGATTGCTTTATTTGTGATTTCCTCAAAACCGTGTTTCCATACATGGAAAGTTCAAATGCTCATATCTTTGGATGTACTTATCCAATGAATATCATGTAAAGCGTAGATTACAGTTTATTTTATTCTCTATTAGAAGATACCAATAACTCAATTATGAATTTTCCCAACATGAAACACATTTTGTGGTGAGGTCTCACAACTCCTTATTAAATTTATAATTATAACATGTGTACCACTGAAATATCATCTTGGCTAAGTAAGTTATAAAAAAAATTCAATATTTGGGTTATTCTTCAATAATAATAATACTATATCAACTTTCTATAGCATCCTTTCTATTAGTTTTGGGTGGTAAAAATTAATCTTCTATTTTTATAAGAAAAATCACAAAAAACAAATTATTTCATTAATTTTAATATATCTAATACAAATTTAATTATATCTAAGATAAACAATTCAATTTTTTTTACAATACTACAGATAATCCAATCAAATTTTAGGATGCGATTTATTAAATGATGTTCTCCAATATTAAAACAATCGTAGCAAAGTATATTACGGCTTTGAAAGCGCGTCATTTAGACTAGAATCTAATGGCCCAGTGTGATGTAGTCAGCTGTTTAGCCTACTGATTTATACAAATATCATACATGTACATAAACTATAACGACTAACTCCTTTCGCCCTGTGTTGTAGATATGGGCTCTCGGCATCACCTAGAAAATTTACAACCGGACTGGCTATCCACACAACTTTGACGATTAGTAACAAACAAAAAATATTGCAGGGTATTGCAAATTATAGGGTGTCTAAAGTGGCTATTTGCTGAAAGAGCTCTCGGGACTTGGTCCAGCTGCTTTAATATTTAACATTCATAAATGATATTTTTATTATGCAAGGTTTTACCAATATGAAGAATTACTTGATAATATTTTATCTTTTATTTTAGGAAATGTTTGTTGTTTAAATTTAAATAATACAATTATAGTGCTGGTTACAATTGCAGAAAACCAAACAAATAAATAGAATGCACAATATGACCATTTATGACCATAAGAATAATTATTAAAATATTAAATGATTAAGAAGGAAACTAATTACTTCATATTTTTATTTTAAATTTTTATTTATAGTTTTTGTGTTTGCTTAATTTCAATGATGCTCTTGTAGTTTTTTTTAATTATACATAGATCAATATTTCCACATACATTTATAATTAGAAAGTAAGCTGAAAATAATACAACAAAATTGTATCAGAGAAGAGGCAAATTTGGACAGGTTCACATTAAGAAAATAAAACAAAAGTGAAAACTTGAAACTGTGATTTTAAGTTTGTCCCTTTGTGGTGTCAGTATCTAAATAAGTTATAAATAAATAAATTTTAGATTAATCAAAATAAATAAAAATTAGAATCAGATATTCTTTTAGTTTGTTTTTTTTGGTACAACTTTATTTTGAAAAATGCTATTAAATTTATTAAATTATGAATTAAGTTCATAATAAATGGTACATTTAATCACACATTTTCATTGCCAAAAATGAAAACAGAATTATCTTCTACATTATCTGTTTACTATCTTACCTGATAGAACATCATATAGAATTATTAAATATACAAAACAAACATGACCAGTTGAAAAATTTGACGAATACATTTAAATTGTGTGGTCTGCCGACTTTTCATTTTATATGTAATGATATTTACATGGTTCGTGATGACGTAAAACAAAAAAAAGATTGCATATTAGGCCTATATGACGTAAATCATGAAAACATTTCACAACTACCTCAAAATATGAAATATTCATCAAACACATTTTAAACTAAATATTTCTTCAAATTATTTTCTAGTGTTTGTTCATTTAACAATACAATTTATCTTCAATGTATTTCTTTGTTCTTAGCAATAATTTGTTGACAAGCAAAACAAAGAAAAACTATTCCCTTCTGACTAAAAATCAAATCTGAATGCCCTGGTGTCAGGCATAATTATCATAAAAGTCTTTAAATGCAATATTTACAATTTCATCTGACTGTTTACATTATCTTTTATCAAGGTATCTAGAAGATTGCCTCAAGATTTTCAAAGCTAGTCGTAGAATCATCGCGGGTAATAGGGGAGTGACGAACGCTTAACAGTGTGTGTCGACGTCACGTAATTCTGCAAATCGCACAATTGAGACGACCTGAGTACTTCAGTCAATTTTCCCAGATTTCTCAGTAAAGTGTTTCGCCTTTTACAGTGTACTTTACTCATGGTACGTTTAAGGTGATCTTATCCCATTACAAGCAGCTTATCGAAGCACTATGCAAAGAATAAGAATCCACCTAGGCTAATTTCTGTAAGACTAAGCTTAGGAGATTTTGGTTGAAAGCTCGCTACGAACAAATCTATGAGTAAATCAACAACGACAATCGGCTGTAAAGACAAGATATGTTTAAAACGATTGATTTAAGATGCGGAGGATAGAGTTTGAAGGATTTCTTATCGTAGACTAAGTGATACATTATATACGTTTATGTTTATCATCTAGTTTTTCGTAAATCGAATCTTTGCATTCAAATCTTCACGTAATTTTATACTACTTTAACCTAAATTTCTTCAACTAAAGGGATGATGTATAAATCTATCACCATATCAAATAAAACTATAAATTTTAACAAAAAAAAACACAACTTCTCTACAATGTCATTACTTCAACTACACAGGAATGTTATGTTTTTTTTTTTAATGTTTGGGTGTTTGGTTAATATAAGTAATAAGTTTAACCGAGCTTGTTTTTTTTTAAAGATTTTGTTTCGGTATTAAAATAATATAACATCTGATAATTTCATTGTAGGTTTTTGCATCATCAGGTTTGACATTTTTTGGTCCTCATCGTAATAACATATTATTGGACAGTGTTCTCCCCAGGCCCTTGAAGCGTCACGGTACCGTGACGCTTGGAAAGACTACCGTGACGCTTAAGGTACG
>JAOTQE010076163.1:0-16273 GCA_025631205.1 Nesometra sesokonis
AAATTGTATGTTTGCCGTACTGTGTGCAGGGGCGGATTCAGAAATTTTTAACCGGAGGAGTGGGGCACAGACCTGATTCATTTTTCAGTTGCATGGGCACAGAAAGACTCTATGCCAGGGGTGGGTTTGTGAGGGAATCGGATCCTCCCTCTCTCATAGAAATGTTCTAAAAATAATAAACATCTAGATGCTCATGCAGAGTATCTTTGTACTGTCGAAAAGTCGGAATCCCCACTCAAAAATATGTGGGGACACGTTTTTTATCTTTAATTTTTACTATTTTATTTTGATTGTTGACTGGGAGGGGGAACGTGCCCCGTGCACCCCCGCCCCGCTTGGATCCGCGTCTGCGTGTTTTTTATTTGAGCTACAACTCCTGTTGTGATATATGAATAATGAAAACTTGCTCTATTCGCTCGCAAGTCTGCCCGGGCTTTCATTTTATCCTCACTGCGCCCCTACATCGTGTCAGACCACCCCCTCCCCCACCCATTTTGATTCGTCAAAATAATATTTTTTTTGCACACTTTGGACCTCTAAAAGTGCACCAGAGAGCATCTGTATACAATCATTTTCCCGGGTCCTGGACCCACGCCTATTGCCATCAGTTTACTGAATCTCACTTGTATTTGTCCAAGTTTACCCACTTCCGAGATTCACTGGATCAGCCCCGGAAACCTCCTCAAGGACCGGATCGCAAAAGTTACCACATGCCTTTTCTACAGCTTTGAAGTTCCCCTTTTTCTGGTCCCCCTTCTAAAAAATGTCTGGATCCGCGCCCTAGTGGACCAGGTCTACCTCAGAACATACTTGGTACTACAAGTAGGTCGCCCGTGTGTAGGCCAAATGAAAGTTTTATTTTATATCGTTTATGTTATCCATTCCGTAGGCCTACAGTAATTTTCTTCCCAATCCTTCAGACACGCGACAGGCCTCTTGAAACATAGCTCACAAAACCATTCCTAGCTAACCCTTTGTCGATCCTTGACACGCGACAGGCCTCCTGAACAGCTCACGAAAGCAAAATATAAGTATCTAATAAATACTGTATGCGTAAGTGTTCAATCAAGCATGAAGGGTGACGTCATGATTCGCGCGAGGAGGTCCGCTAAGAATAACTCACCTTCCGTGTCGCATCAAACCATGCGTTTCACTTTGGTTTCAGGTAGATTAGCTTGGAGTGTCTTCGTGTTTCTTTTACATTTAATTAATCAAAATTACATAATATCGTAACCCGGACTTCATACCAACATACAAATGTGTAAAGTCATAGTATACTGTATTGCGACGACTTACCGGTATGTTTCAATAGCAAAACATTAACAATGATATTTTACAGTGACCAACACAGCCTCTTTGTACGCTCGTCGTAGACTGGTAATATTTTGGCTAGTAAAATCAATTGATGCACTAGACAATGGTACCTTCGCATTAGGCAAGACAAAAGAAAACAAAAAAACACCACATAGCGTCCTATCATGAGGCCCGTAGCCAGAATTGTTTAAAGGGGGATCGCTGTGAAGGGTCGAATCCACATAATTATTTCGAAAAAGGAGAGGTGCGGTTTAACCTACGTTAGACGAATCAAAGTTGGGGAGAATGTTAGAATATTAGACCTGTAAATACTCGGAAATGACACTCTAAAGGTGCATTCACACCAGATCTAATTTTCGGATCAGAAAAACTAATACAAAGAAAAAGTTCTCCGAATTTCGTTTTTGATCTGATGTACATATTATAACTATTTTTAAGCTTTAATAAATTTAATGAAATTCAAGACAAGACAGCGTCACGTTTTGAATGTAAAAAGAAAACTACACTCATCTTAGCCACATCATGTTACTTCTAGATGCTCAGAAATGACCCATTTAAAATATTTTACAAAGTGTCAGAATTTAGATCAGATTGAGGCATGATTGCTTGTATCATCTGAAGAAAAAACGCAATCATCCCCTCATTGCTGTTAAAACTGTTAAAATATGGCACTTCTGATGCTCGAAAATGGCCACTATTGTTTCTTTCTAAAATGCTTTTCAGAAAAAAACAACACATCCCACGTCTTCAGCAATACCATGGTTCAGCTTGATACTTTAAATGAAGCAAGACATGGCAAAAACATCAAGAAAATGTTTGTATTGTGTTCCATAACTTTGGTTATAGGGTGTCAGATTTTGACAATTGACCCTCATTTTAAAGCTTATGAAATGGGATATTAAGTATTATTTAGATTTAATATTATCTATTTTTTCATTTTGCGATAACTTGGTGGCTTTGCCATGCCTTGCCTCAAATACTCGGAAATGGATCTCTTCGACATTTTGAAATCTGTTGAAACGGTTAACGCATGAGAATACTACGGCATGGTTCGGAGTAAAACGAGCAAATTCATCTCCGCCAACCACACGCCCGTCATGGTTGGGTTGAGTTGCAAAGAGACTGTGATTACACACTGAATGCTCGAAAATGGTGCTGTTTTATTCTTATATTTTGAATACAAACGTTCCATCTTGGAAGATTTTCAGATTCGAATCCAAACATTTTTAAAAAGGGGAGGTGGTTAGACCGTCTTCAGATTGATCTAGTTGCCAGCCACATGGAAATGACATTAATGACAATGTGTTGGTATTTTTTTCAAGATGACCGCCAAAATGGCGTTTATTAACATAAAACAGCTACAAATTTTACTCTAATCATGTTTTTTTTTTCATTAAAATCATGTTTTACCGATCAACAAATCATGTCATAGGGTACAATATAAAATGTGATCTGATCAGCATAGGCCTATACAAAACTGCATTTTCCAAGATGGCCGACAAAGTGGTCCATATGAGTCAATAAATATTTGACCTTTGACCATTTATGGCAAAATGGCCACGTTGTGGTAACCTGTATAATAACATCAAATAATCTTCTGAATCATACCAAGTTTAAAGAAATTGATTACATAAAAGTTTCCCAATGACTATTTATATTACCCCTCCTAAAACCCGAGATTTCCATTTTTTTCAAATTTATGTGACTTTTAAGCATTTATGATTTAATGAATCGCCTTGTTGATATGACCGTAATGCTAAAACATGGCAAATTAAGTAATCTTTAGGATGATGCCAAGATAAAAAAAACTGATAACAATAAATATGTCTATGAATATTTATATTGCACCTACCCTAAAACTCGGGACTTCCATATCTAAAAAAAAATTGTATGTGACCTTTCATCATTTAACGAATGGCAAGATTGGTATGACCTTAATGTTAAAACATGGCAAATCAAGTAAGGGACTGATCACATTAAACGGCACTTATGACTATTTATATTACTCTACCCCAAAATTCGAGATTTTCATATTCTTCAGCTATATCGGATCATTTATGACGTCATGAATTACCCGATCTGTATGAACTCATTTTAAAACGTCAAAAATGAAGTTATCCTTAGGATAATACACATTTCAAAGGAATTGCTTACATAAGACTGCACTTATAACTATTTATATTACCTGACACCCGAAACTCACTATTTTCATATTTTTCATTTATATTTTACCTTTCACCATTTATGATGTCATTAATGGCCCGATTGGTAGAATGGTTTCAACGATACTTAACCTCTGACTATTTCTGATCTAATTAATGACCTGGGGGTTGTGATCTTTATATTATCAAATTAAATATGCAATCGTTAAAAGAATAGGAACTGGTAAAAAAAAACTGCACCTATAGATATATTATTACCAATACCCCAACAACTCAAAAGTTTTAGGCTTATACCTTTTAAATGTATGTAACCTTTGCCATGTATGACCATATAGACAACCAGATTGTTAGGAACCCTTTAGTTTAACACATGGCCAATTAAGTAATCCCATAGATACACACAACCATCGTACCTTATATTGTACACTATTCTTCCCTGCTTAAATTATTGCAACTTAGTTTGGTGCAACACCTCTCTCAAACTTTACCAGTCTGATTCTAAAGCAAAAGCAAGCTATACGCATTATAATATTAAGCCCCACCACTAGTACTTTATTTAATTCTCTCTGAACTTACTCAAACTTAAAGCTTTTACAATGCAATTCTATTTATCCATCTATACATTCATTATTCTCAGTTTTGCAACTTATTTAAACAAAACTTTTATTTCCAGATCTGGATTTGATGTACATATCCCTCAGCATAAAAAAAAAATCTCTTTTCAATATAATATTTTATTTAGTGGACCTAAACTTAGGAACGACCTACCTGATGACATCAAACAAAGCACAACACTTTTTCCTGAATCTTAAAAAGCACATTATTTCAAATTACTAAACTAAACTAAACACAGTCTCCATATGTTAAGATCAACGATTAGTTCCTTCATTTTTTGTTTCTGTCACTTGTCCTTTTTTCTTATTTGTCCTTGTGCCCGTCAACTGTTTTCTCTGTCTTCTGTGTTATTGTAAATTAGTGTATAATTTTAACAATTAACTATTGAATTGTATACGCATTGCTTTTTGACATGATCCTCTTACCAAGATCAAATGAATTAATCACATAAAACTCATCAACTATGGCTATCTAGTGACCCCAAAAATTCAGGATTTTCATATTTTTCGACGCGGAAAGCGTCTCTATAAACAGCTTTTCAAAAAATGTATGACTGTCTGTGGGTCTTGTTACGCACGTTTGTGATTATTTGCGTTTTGGTCTTTCCATATATAATTTCTAATAACCAGCATTGTATGGGTGTCATTTTAAATAACGAGATATAAAACAATTAATTAATTAATTATCAACTGGTAATAAATTAACATTAAAGTTTAAATAAAATATCGTTATAAATACATTTGTAAATGCTTACTTTGCTGTTCAAATTGTATACAATATATCATTTTTAATTCTAGAAATATGCAAATTGTGACTAACGCTTCAGGCTACAGAAATCGGAGGACAAAAACGCCTCAGGCTACTAAGCTCGGCGACTTTCTCCTCAGGCGTAGTCGCAGAAATGTGAAATGTTAATGCTATGAAAGCAAGTACGATACAGGATCGCTTCATATGGTCACTGATCATATAGTTTTGTATAGTTTTGGATCAGTACCTGCACTGTAAAATTCAATCGCATTGTATATTTAAGCGGAATAGTTTCTGACATTTTACCTGTTTAATACATTCTTAAGTACCCGTTAACATTAATTAGAAAGAAATTGTTTAATATTCAAATGTAGATTCATATTTAATATTACCAATTTATTTACCTTAAAAACTGACATAAAATGTCATTTCTGATCTGTTGACCTTTGACGTTCTGTAAATATATTGTAATGTGATAGTGTCCATCTTACATGTGTCTTACATATCATGTAACAGCTTACTACATAAATAATGCCATTGAGGAAGTATTCTGTAGTGTTATTTAAGGAAATTACTGACATGTACAATGCAAGCAATACGATGCCATTACCAGCTCTTCAAAAATCTAAAATTTTCCCTTGTAGCTATGACAGCTAGACGAATTTTATCAAAATGTTGAGAGTGACGATTATATATTGTTTTATCAATTACTGTTATGTTGCATATATACCTAAAAACAATTGGCCGTTACCTATACAAAAAAAAGTTGACCACGACAATGCATCTGATACTGGTTCGTCTCTGAGTTGTATGTATATGTTTAAAGGCCTCCTCGATCTTTCAAGTAGTTTGGATAAAAGAAGAGGATGATGCTACAGAGATAGAAAAAGTTGGCATAAGGACCAAATCAGAGTTAATAAATAAATTTAGATGATTTAGAATATCAGCAGCTCTTTCAGCAAATCAAGGCAACCAACAATTATCAGCAAATAAAGACTCATTTCTGGGATATCAGAGAACTCTGATGCACATTTTCCTACTCAAAATAGATTAAAGTAAACCCATTCACTACCAACAACTTTAACACACAACACTCATCAAATTTAAAGAAGAATTAACTTGTTATAATCCCACTGAAAGACACTGATGTAAATGCATATTCAGTAAGAGTAGAATCCACTGATGTAAAATTCATTTGCATCATTCCGTGTGCTAATGTATTGTGCCACTTTTACAAAGTCAATAGGACGATTTTCACTTCATCAAAGAAAGTCTTGCGGAGCCTACCACTTCTGATTATGGGTGATGCAATACAAGACAATCTAGGGTAAATGGACAGAATATGAAATTGAAGACAAGAATTACTTACCTCTGACCAATAAGATCCCATCAGATCCGTTAACAATGTTTACTGTAATGTGTGATATTGAAAGTTTACATGAAAAAAGCTGGAAAGTGCATATTACACCTGTGACAAGTAGCTGTACTGAGTTGTTCTGCTCTATGGACTGATTTTCTTGTGGATAAAGAACACCGTGCAACATTAACTAAACTCCTTACACTGACAAGATTACATTCTACTGATGATGCTCTTGAACTCAATATCAAGCGAGCACTTCAGGCAATGATGTGGAGCACTGTACATGATACTTCATGAGGATCCATGCATCTCGAATACAGTATAATGCTTTATTTTACATGCTAAATGCAATATAAATGGTTCTGGTACATAGGCCTACACACATACAAACAACATTCTGAAGACATAAGTCATGAAGGTACACAAATAACACTTATATATTACTGAATGTTCAAGTTCAAGTTCGCTTTTATTACACAATGTACATATTTATAATAGTGATACAATATAAAAATTTACAATGTAATTGTGCCTGTAGAAACCAAATAAGCAAATACTGCTGCTTTAGGTCAGGTTCCACCAGAAAAAAAAAAATACATGTTGTTATCTAATGTCTTTATACTTTGATTGGACACTTGATCAAGACATGATGACACTATAAACCGTGCTGCCAGAAGTGACAGTCGTTGCTCCCGAAGAATTTTATGTATAAATACGATGCAACTGCTCTGGTAAGAGTAATATATTTGTTCTTTTTTTCTTTGACTTTTAAAAGCATGTATGTTACTGTTTTTATAAATTTGTATTATTCCAGGTTCATATATCGGACACATAAATGCTGTGTTAAGTCACAAATACTTTGCACATAGTTTGTGGTTGCTAAAAATGATGGTCACAAGCAGAGGCGGCGGAACGTTTTTGGATCAGGGGGGACGAGTTTAAATCGTGCTCAGCTACCCCACACCTGCAAAGACGGTGCCCAACCCGATTGGAAAAAAAAACGTTATTGCCTATAAATTTGTGTTATCCTGGTTCCTGAAGGTGGTTCCAGGGCCACAATATTCACATTTTTCATATTTATATGCTGTTTTATTGCTCTAAGAGAAGTGATTTTGTAGTTGAAGTAACCTTTTAGGGAGACTGGCCCCCTCAGTTATCACTGCGTTCCACACCCTCATCTTCCGCCGCCTATGGTTGCAAAAATAAATGTTCAGCAGACTTTAATAAGGAGGTGAAAGTGAGGATTCGAGCGATGAGAGCATTAAGAAGCCTAACAAACAGACTGTTTTGGTCACAGTGGTTGCGAGTGGTTATATAAAATGCCAAAAGTCAAAACGGATTGGGTCAAATTTCGAATCTATGCACTCAGTAGTTATGGAAATAATGTTGGTAAGGGGTCAAAGTCAATTGTTCCAGAAATGGCACTTCCAGTCACTTTTGGACAATTTTCATTACAGCTAATAGGAACATGCATGTTGTGAAGATCTAAGTGTGAATTTATATGAATAGTGATAAAATAACTACGTTGCAATTGATGATAATGGTTAACTAAGAATGATGTATTAAACAAGTCAAAGGACAAAAAGTATGTTTCTGATCATTTGAAAATATTTCTCATTAAGGTAAATATGAACTTGCATGTCCTGAATGGATTGCGTCCTATTTCGAATCTATTCGCCCAGTGGTTATGGAGTGATGATGATAAGGGGTCAAAGGTCAAATGTGCCAGAAATGGCACTTCCGGTCATTTTTGAAAAAAATATTTCAATTATTTACATTACAACTAATAGAAAAATGCATAGGCCTATTGGAAAACATTTAAGATCTAAGAGTGAATTTATATATGAATAGTGATAAAATAACTACTTTACAATTAATGTTAATGGTTAATTAAGGTTGATTAAGTCAAAGATCATAAAGTATGTTTGTGATCATTATCTAAAAATATTTCCCATTAAGTTGAATATAAACTTGTATGTCGTGAATGATTCGTGACCAGTTTAAAATCTATGCACCCAGTGGTTATGGAGATTTACATGGGGTCAAAGATCAAATGTGCCAGAAATGGCACTTGCGGTCATTTTTGGAGAAACATTTCTATTACAGCTAATAGGAACATGTATGTTGCAAACAATTTGAAATCAAAATTCTCTACGATCAGTGGTTACCAAGATATAGAGGGTACGAAGTTACTAGCGGCCATTTTGGAAAACGCCATCTAACAGGAATTGCCCAACAGTTACGCGCCGGAAAAAACCGGATTTTGGGACCATGTGACCTCATAATTCAGAAAAAGAAGAGGAACTTTATATGTACTCGATGTCAGGGTCTCGCGTTTGGCCACCGGACTAAATAGGGATACTAGCCCGATTTTGTTGGCTAACTGTTTTTTACACAAATAATAATATTATTCTCATATACAAAGTTATTATGCCTAGGGATTAACTTCCTTTTATTTATACTGTGTGCAGCTTTCCGCGTCTTATTATCGGACCGACTTGTTAAATAAAGCATGACCTTTGACCACGTATGACGTAATAGATGGCCCAATTGTTTTAAACGTTGTGTTAAAACATAGCAAATGAAATAAGATGTTTCCATGATCAAAACAATGTATTACCTAAACCAAAATCTGAATCTCATTTTTCAAACATGCGGATATTGAACTTTCATGATGAAATTAATGCTTTATTGAACAAGTCGGTCCGATAATAAGACGCGGAAAGCTGCACCCAGTATAAATAAAAGGAAGTTAATCCGTAGGCCTAATAACTTTGTATATGAGACTAATGTGGCATTAAGAACGAAGGATATTGATTACATAAAACTGAGCTTTGTGGTTTACGGTACTTACGGTTTACGGTTTACGGCCACAAGAAATTCGTGATGCCAAGAAGACAAGGGAAATGATAATTTGTAGATGCCGGCCATCTTGGACACCATCTTCAATTTATTTATATCAGATATGATTTGATCACATGCTAACTGATTTATTAACCCATAACACCCTCTATTGAAAACAGAAACGGAGATCGCAATTCGATATTTAGCCTTTATGGTTTATAAATTGTCTCAAATTTTTTATTGACCAATAATAGAATGGCCATTTTTTCTCACCTAAAAAAAAGACAATTTCCTGTGGTCGGATTTTGCAAGGGAAGTACATCAAAATTAACAGAATTAGCTAAAAAACCCCTTTGTTACCCCGTTGTCTACACCGCCATATTAAATATGGGCATAATTAATCATTTGTAAATTATTAACGAAGTTATGTTATGTTAATATTTTTAGATTTATTCTTTTAGTTTTTAATTTTGAAGTAGAAGCACTTCAACTCACAATCATCAAATACGCCCTATATAGACATGCAAACTGTGATTAATGTACCCAATCCCTAGTCAATTATAATGCTCATGTCCTACGTGACCATAAATACTCCACAAAAACAAATAACCATGTTTCATGGTTCCATTTCCAAATTAATTAATATTTATTAATACTATGACTTTTTATACAATTTCACGTTTGGGCGCCATTTTGGCCCTAATGGCGGCCGCCATAATGTATTAAAAGCATAATTATTATACAAATGTTTGATGACAATTTTAAAGGGTATGTCACCATTAATGGCTTAATTTATATTTTATATATTATCTATGCACAAAATATGATTTTTTTTTTGTAAAAGGTGGCTATTTTGGCGGCCATCTTGAATAATTTTTAGGCGTTTTCCTGAACGTTTCTGTTCATCCACATGACAAGGACTCAAAAAAAAAACTGTGTCATTAACATACTTTTCAAGTGCCACCTAGTTCAATCCGGTCAGAAATGGCACTCGATAATATTTAATTTATCACAACTGAGGTACTAAGAATTTTTTTGACATTGGGAGTATAGGGGATTCTGATGATCAGAGGGACAGGGGTCCTAAAAGATCGCAAATCGAGGGGGTTCGAATTGGGGCATTCCTATGGTATTGTCACTGTATGGTGGGCTAACAGCTGATCAGCAATTAGTTTGTCTTATATTGACTTTAATGGGCATAATTAATCATTTGTAAATTATTAACGAAGTTATGTTATGTTAATATTTTTAGATTTATTCTTTTAGTTTTTAATTTTGAAGTAGAAGCACTTCAACTCACAATCATCAAATACGCCCTCTATAGACATGCAAACTGTGATTAATGTACCCAATCCCTAGTCAATTATAATGCTCATGTCCCACGTGACCATAAATACCCCACAAAAAAAATAATGTTCTGAACGCCCACATTCTCAAATATGTATTTAATAACATGAAATGAACATGATTAATCTGCCTAAAGCTGTAATATATTTTATTATACTATAAAAATATTTTATGAGGTATAGTAAAACATACAAGGCACCGCTAAACTAATTTCAGTTAAAGGCAAGCTTTTTTTACGGAGGACCATAACGGTTATTAAGCCCACATAGTCCTATCGTAAACTTTAATATTTTTTAATACACACAGTGATGCAAAATCATAACAATATTCACTTAATACCAAAAAGGAAAAAAAACACTACAAATTATGATAAATATTATTTTCAAATACAGTATAAATAATGTGGCGCCAGCTCTCATAAAAAAGCACCTCGAAATGAAAAAAACCCACTTTTTTTTACCGTAGACCTACTTGCGCGAATAAGGGCAGCGTTTGAATAAGCGCCATCTACTGTAAGTGCTCGTAATATTTGTGGAAATTGTCTTAAACACGCCAGTTGATCAAGTGCCCCTCAAATTATTTGAATACGCATCCCTGATTTTAAGTAACAGTAACGTACGACATCACACCAATGAATAAATGACTACGGGAAGGCGGGGCAGGTTGACACACCTAAAATATAATGTTACAAAACCACAATTGAGTGAAACTTTGATGGAAAGCATGTTACTTGCACATTCGCTAGTGACGCTCTGTTAAAATTGTTTAAAGGACTATTTGTAGTGATGCAACCTGTCCCGTCTTCTCAGTTAAAAAATGTTAACACGGCGTTTAAGGCCTGTTCATCATGACGATAACGATCGACGATAAAATGATGCAAAGCCGTTTTCTATAGAAATGCCAACACATTTGAGATGTTTTTAGGATGAACTTTTCTTGTGTAGGCTATATATATTGAAATATTTATTTTCACAAACCAAATCAAATGACGTCATAATCAATAAAAACTATAAAAGTTTAACGATTTTAACATTTTTATTGATAATGACGTCATTTTCATACATTTTGTAAAAACTCTTTTGTCACAATATAAAAATTAAAAATGGTGATTGAAGCGGTCTAGTAAGAAAGTTCTCTAAATTAGTTATATATTAATTGTACAAACTGGATTTTGTCCATTTATCGTCGATTGTCATTGTCATAGTGTAAATAAGCCTTTACGTGCCACTGGGAAATGCGTAGCTAACATTACTTGCGTTATGTTTCATTCAATAATATTGCAATTTTCTTCATTAGCTGGGCATTGAATCTCACTAGCTGTGAGGCCATTTCAGTATCCTTCATTAGCTGTCGCTTGTATCTCATTAGCTGTGATGCAATTTCCGTTTTCTACATTAGCTGTTGACCTTTCTACATTAGCGGGGAGTTTTTATACATAAGCTGTTGAGTTTCTACATTAACGGCTGTTTCTACATATAGCTGTTGTTTTCTACATTAGCTGTTGACCTTTCTACATTAGCGGGGAGTTTTTCTACATAAGCTGTTGAGTTTCTACATTAACGGTTGTCCTTTCTACATTAGCGGGGAGTTTTTCTACATAAGCTGTTGAGTTTCTACATTAACGGTTGTTTCTACATATAGCTGTTGTTTTCTACATTAGCTGTTGACCTTTCTACATTAGCGGGACGTTTTTCTACATAAGCTGTTGAGTTTTCACATTAGCGGTTTTTCCTACATATAACTGTTGTTTTCTACATTAGCTGTTGACTTTTCTACATTAGCGGGGAGTTTTTCTACATAAGCTGTTGAGTTTCTACATTAGCGGTTGTTTCTACATATAGCTGTTGTTTTCTATATTAGCTGTTGACCTTTCTACATTAGCGGGAAGTTTTTTTACATAAGTTGTTGAGTTTCTACATTAGCGGTTGTTTCTACATATAGCTGTTTTTTTTTCTACATTAGCGGTTGTAAAAGCTCAATTCCCAACTTTGAGTGAGTGCCCATCAAAACATGCAAATGTACTTATTCACGCGAGGCCAACGGTGCATTGTATGAATGTACTGAAATAAACCAAATAACAGAATGCTTATTTCTTGGTGCAACGATCAAAACTCCTTTATAAGTTGGTTTATATATTCAGTTAAGCTAAGTGTATGTGTTGACGCTCGCGCAGTGGATTTAGCCATTTTTAGTATAATGGTTCACTATTAAAATGCGGATGCAACAAACACAATTGGTTAAAAAAACATTAATTCTTCAATTGAAAATGCTTGATGATAATTTTATTTCAAAACTAAAATTTAGCTCTTAACTATTTAATACATGCGCCTACGGGTCACTTCAGATCGAATTCGACTCACAAACCTCATATTTAAAGTCACTATAATGATTTTCCTTTGTTAAATCAGGGAACAGTTAAATTACATTTAATGGTTAAATTCGAGGCACATTGGTCAAGTATATTCCGAATATGGCAGAAAGTAACATAGATGCTATGTGTAAGTTTTACGCCTTTTACATGTTTGATAACAGCATGGAGGAAATATTTCGTCTATAATAACACCTGCCGTACTAAGGAAAAATGACAAAGAAAATAAACTACGTAAAACTAAGGCAACATTTAACTTTGTGTTAAAATACACATATTCTGTTTGATTTTCTGAAAGCATCAGTTGTAGAATATCCTAATCACCGTGGTCTGTATTCCATCTACAATATATATTGGTACGAGCTCATCAAATTGGTAAGTTATTTGTAGTAGCCCAGTTTATGCTGCGATCTAGGCCTATATCTTCAATTTCACATTATATCGTAATATAGGCCGTAGGTTCTGAAAATATTTCCAATTTAAGACGGGGTTCTGTCCCTCGGCGAATTTTCTTGGCTTACTTTTATAATCTGAAAACATCCGACGATAATATTTTGTATGTTCGCCCGAAAGCTAAGCTCAACGAATTAATGTCTATCCCATACAGGTGCTTGTGGCGAACTAAGATTGATCAATACACCCACGTTTTGTGTGAGAAAAGAAAGAGTTCACGACAGACATGCTGATAGATGGATAATGATTTGAAAAGTGGAGATAGGTTGATGGTTAACTTTCAGTCACAGGTCTCGGGTTCGACCACTTCCAATTCTTCTTTTATGACTTAATGTCACTACATGAGCCCTCTTCCATAAAATCACTACGCGATCCGCGAGACTGTCGATGTGGTCAGGGGTGGGGTGGGGTGGTGTGGAAACGCCCAGTGTGGTTACAGAAAGAACTGTGCCCATAAACACCAATATGTTTGTAAACGCTGGGGAGTCGTGGTATTCAACTACAAAAAATGTCTAATATGTGGCTTATGATTGTTCAGTAGACCCGTTTCAACTGCAACAAATATAGAGTTGAAACAGGTTCAACTTCCCCGATTTTTTGCGATAAATTTCGACAGGCGCGGATCCAAACGGTGGGATCAACCCGACCCAGCCCTCCCCTTTGACTTGGAACACCCAGAAATCTCACCTTGTTTAGAAATTGGCCTGGACGGGAGACCCTAGAAATTTGACCGGCTCCCCTCTATCTGACATCAACCCCCTTCTTTCTATTCGGCCACCCCGTCGTAATTGAAAATACTATAGCAATGGTTTAGCGACAAGCATAATTCGTCTAATAATAGCCCTGGGATTTAAAAATGTGACGTTCGTCTTGTGCTTACGAGACAATTTGCCGTGGATATAACAAAACGGAAGAAGTTAGGCCTATAACAATTTGATATTTATTTTATGTTAATGCACATAAGTCATAAGTCTAATAACATTTGTAACAACTATCTGAAACCCCCTTATTCCTGACCACATTGGCCGTATGAAATGTTCAGCCCTGGCGACAAAGCACATACTAGGCTGAAACAAACACACATCATCAACTGCGCAGTCTCCTTTGAGAAAGCGCCGAGTGGCTCTGGGAGATAAAAGGACCAGTAGAAAAAAAACACGAATGATTACAGCTGCACCTACGACAGTAAAGTACATGAATTTCGCTGCAGCCGTTGAAGATACCTGCCTTAGCAATTGCTTCGAATAGAAATCATCATTTGTCAATCGACGGCCAGGACAGACGTTACTACCACGGAGGGAATCAAAAGAACATTGCAAGAATAGTCTATGTCACCTTTAAACAAATCGTCACATTTAAGAGAATTGACGTCACTATTTAAAAGTAAAATAATATTTTCATAAAATCATATTCATCTTGCTAAGTTGGGAAAATGGTAGGACGGTATACTTAGATGCCATGGAATGTCACTATACATTTAATTTGATTTTAAGAGTGTCACCATTTAACGCATGACTATTATGCCTCTATGCTTGAAGGAGACAGAAAAAATATCCAATTGAACCCCTCCCTGATTGGGACATTTAAATTAAACGAAATTCGATAGATTCATAATACGGTGCGCCTCCTATCGGTTGCTGCGGACAGGTAGATTTTCGACTTCGGGTCGAAATCGCGGCTGCTGTGCAGGCGCAGTCCAGCGCTAAGCGCTGGCTTACCGAGGATTCCAAAATTAATGGCAGACACCTTGTGTAAAAGCGAATGCGGGTCGTCGTACTAAAAACAAATATAATGGTCACAGCATATCGATCCAAGGAAGAACAAAGGAAGAACTTGTGGAACTTTCGGAGAAATACGGGGACAAATACAGTAAGTGGAGCCTGCAGATCAGTAGCTCAGCCTTTTTTCAATGTCAACCTTGTCCCATAAGGCATTGCAGATTTTGGGCTGTCCGCTTCACCCGATAGGTGGCGCACCGTATTGCGAATCCACCGAATGGAATTGAGGGATATCGTGACTACAGAAAAAAAAACACCACATCAGTTACTGATGTGGGTGTTTCGATACAGGAATCGATTGCAATTTTATAGATGCTCGTACACCATAATACATTTCAATATCAGTAAGTTCTAAGTCATAAATCGTTAAAAGTCGTATTCCTACTCTCTCCAATCGTCATGGTTGAAATTGAGAAAATTGAGGCACTATATAGCTCTTATTTCTGAAAATGACACTGATCATGTCCTAGTTTTAAATGTTTATCCGGTGAACGCAAGAGGAGAGTTTTCTTCTTAAAATGAAGAGAGAATGGTATACTCCTTTATTTTCGCCTTTCTGAAGTAATTCTTAATGATACAGTATAATGCTTACCGTTAACAAATAAATAAGGCAATAAGTTAAAACTTTGTTGTCTCTTCTCATAATAAAATTTATGTGAATGTCGTAATTGGTTTTAGGTATATTGAAATATGGACTGTCAACAACATGTTGTAGTAAACAGTTGCATGTATTTTTATGGCTTATGTATCGGTGCAAATGAATGTATTGAATCTGTGTTTGTATGACCTCTCGTCCCATCATGTAAATCTAAGAAATCAGTTGAACAGATATTCTCCAGTTCGCGGAAGAACTGGTACGTCTCGTTGTGTTCGTGTCGTGATTCTCTGAGGCGTGTTTACCCAAGGGAGAGACCTAACCTTGACAACGGTTCTTTAGCTGGAAGAGTACAAGTCCTCGGAAGACACTTTAGAGCACGATCTTGTATGTTCTCTTGTTTGATTATATTTTTAAATTTTAGGTGATCATGCCTTAACAGAAAATTCCAATGGAAGGAATTAGGTTCTATACGAAGCCAAGAATATTATGCCATTGTTCATGTAAACACATGTCTAACCTGCCTCAAAGCTTTAGCAGCAGAAAAAACTTAAACTATAAACATAGAGTCCCGGCCGCGGTTGGGGCGACTATATATATATAGAAAGAGATCAACGAATTGGGTCAAGCCCATAAAAACGGAAGGCGGCCATATTTTGCAGAATTTAATAAATTTAAACGTAAAAAGTA